>JABUQX010054685.1:0-24141 GCA_015478945.1 Trachelipus rathkii
TAAGATATACGCATTATTTACAGCAATAATTATGCAACTCTATACTTATAACTGTAAACAACAGTTTCACATAATAACTGGATAAGAATGGTATATGCTTGTAACCGGGAATTTTATCTAATTTTAAACATATTTATATAGAGTTCTGTAATGTAGAGATTTATAATAATTTAACTAAGTAATGTTTTATAGTTAAGATAGGGAATTTGTATTAATTTTATATAATATATATATATATTATATATATATATATATATATATTATATATATATATATATAATTATAATATTATATATAATATATATATATATATATCATATATATATATATGTATATATATATATTATAATTAATATAATATAGTACTTCATTAATAAATATATATATATTATACTAATATATATTATATTATATATATATGTATACTATATATATATATATATATTATATATATATTATATTATAATATATAAATATATATATATACTAGTATATACGAACGTCCACATTCTCTAGAGTCTAATAGTTATATATATAGAATATCTCAATTATTTATAATAGTATATTATTATAATATATAATATATAGTATATAGTACCGTATCGAGTTAATTTATTATCTGTTCAGTCTAACTTAATATATCATTATTATATATTATATTCGTATTTTATTTAAAAATTTAGCATTATTAATATAAATCACTTTCTTATATATAATATATAAAGTAGAGTAGGGCGTGCGATACAGTAGTAAGAGATGATAGTAATAGTAATAAGAAGAGATGAAGAGTAGAGAGAAGGAGGAGAGAGTAGAGAATGAGAGGAGGACAGCAGTAGAAAGGATAGTATTATTAGTAGAGAGAGGAGCATAAGATTATTATTATTTATTCAACAATGAAGAAAAAAGTGAAGAGATTGTATATATTTAGTATATGAGTATAGTAATAAGAATATATGAGGTAAGAGATAAGATAGAGAGATAGACGGGAGAGTAAGTAATTACTACGACTCGAAATTCGCTATTAAATATTACCAATATAGAATCTAGGTCTGAGCAAAGGGATATATTACTCACTTATCCTGGTCTCTCTTGTTAATAAAATCATCATCTCTATTTTACATTAAATTATAATTATAATTACTACTAATTCATATATATATAACCATACTATTTTCATTAATGAAGATATATATGTATTTGTTCTATCTTATTCTTTCTTTTTTTAATTTGTTTGTATATCTTTTTTTTTATATATCTATTTATATGATATTTTCTCTAGAGTATAATTGTGTTAATATATTATTATTATTATGAGTTTTATAACTGTTCATTAGTAGATAGAATTTATAATGACTTTTTTGATGTAGTATGAGAAGAAGAAACTGTGAGATAGATGAATATAAGTAAGAGAGAGTAGCAGAGAGAGATAGAGTTTAGATCTGAATTGAGATTGAGAGCGAAGCAGTATGATAGCTAATATATAATGAAGACGGACATTTTAAATATAACTCTAGAATCATCTTATTTCAGAAAGAATCTCGATCATCATATTGATCTTACTCGATCTTCAACTATATTCAGAATACATTCTCTCTCAAGATATCATTTCTCACAATAATCTTTATGCAACATTTGTTCTGCATTTATCTCATGTATACCTGAATACATGTTATATACCTACATACTCTCTAAATGAATAGAACACAAATTCTTCGTGCTTCGAAATTATGCACAATCTCTCGTTCTTAATTATTGTTTCCGAATCTACGTACAAAAAACATATTATAAATAGTAACTGAAAATAAAACTAAACATTTTCATGGGCGAAGACAGAAGTTATAAAAGAAAACATTATACTTTTACCTTTTTGTTCAATTCTCATCTTACTCTCTTCTCTTGCTTTCTCCAACTATTTATTATCTCTCTACAAAATGACGCTATAATAGTCATCTCCTCATTCAAACTTACTCATCTTCATCTCACTATATACCAATAGTCATGAAGAAACTCCTGAGAAAGTAGAAAAATATACTTAGTAACTTCATTTCTCTCTCTACATTCTCTCATATCCTATCTCTATCATCTCTTATCTCTCATACTACTCTATCTATTCTTCTATTATACTCTATCTCATCTCATTCATTCATTTCTATTTATCCTCTCTTCCTCTCCGTTCACTTCTCTCTTCTCTCCATGAGTTCCACCTATGCAGCACTGAAGTAAGCTTCCTTTCTAACGTCTTTCTTCTTGAGGATCAATGTATTAAATTAGTAGAATAAAATTAGCAAAACATTAATCTCTAAGATAGGATCAGTATAAAACGAAATGTATCAAATAACATCTACGAAAGTATATAATTAAGAAAAAATACTTCTAAAAAGCCTCTTACGATCTAAATTAGAGTCTAATAAAAAAACAATGCTTTGCTTCGTATCTATATTTCTCATCTCATTATATTATCTTATGAATTAATTATTATTTATTATTTATTATTATAATTTAATATAACATATTTACATTATATCTTTATTTATTTATTTTTCATTATTTTTATAACTTGTTATATTTATATATTATATTACTTAGCCTTTGTTATTACTATCATTATATTTATTTGCTGTGCTATAATACTAAAATATGTAGTTAATATTTTGATGTGAAATTTATTCTATATTTATTACTTTAATTATTTGAGCATATTTATAAATATTTAATTGATTAATCATATAATAATATTAATATATACTTAATTTAATATTATTACTTCAAACTTTCAAATCTAAGAAAGAAAATTAGGTTTTATCATAGACTAATCAAGTTACTCCTATAATGTTCTTTATACTATATTAATTTAATTACTAATAATTATTTATTTTTAATTTATATTATTAATTTTCACTTATTTATGAATAAATGATAAATCATTGAATTTATTTAATACTTAATAAAATACTAATATATTACTCATATCATTTATTATATATTGCTATAATAATTAAGATATAAATACATTAATTTATAAGTTGTTTTATTTTTTTAAAATAATTTAGTTTATTAATCTGATACAGTATTATATTTTCTGTTATATAGTTTAAATAATTATATTAAGATTTATTAAAATTATTCAGTAGATTTTTAATAAGACATTAAATTCAAAGTTTTTCTTATTACATTATAATTATTAATTAGGTTATAGTCATATATTATATTTATATTACTTACATTTCCTACTACTATATATATTAGTGATGCATCGGAGAGTGATTTTTGGCCGGAACTAAAAATCAATGTTATAAATATCTTACTATATATTAAAATTAGTATAGGAAATAATTATAATATAATATATATAATTATAAAGAAATAATAAATATAATAATAATATAATTTAATATAATAGATAATAATTTATATAAATTAATCTCATAATTTTAAATAAATATAATATTTTTATAATAGGATTAAGCAATAAAATGAATCGAAGTAAAGTAAAGGATAGAATTCAATAATTTGATACAAGATAAATAATTATATACTAATAATTAAAAAAATTTATACATATTGGTATGCGTACGAATACACTTCCTATAATGATATGATAATAAAATAATAAATAATAATAATTCAAGAAAAAAAAACATATGACAAAATTAAAAAGTTAGGGCCTGTCATAATATAAATATATAATAATTATAATTAAATTAATAATAATAATTAATAAATAATATTATATAATTAATATATTAATATAATACAAAATATAATATTATATAATATTTAATATAATTAATAATATCTAAAATAATAATAGTATAATGATAATAATTAATATGTTAAATTAAAATCAATAATTTATATAATATATATAACAATATTAAATGAATATTTATTATATAGATATATATAATATACTAATATAATAATATAATCAATTATTAATTAAATAAATATAATATAAATATATATTACAATAAGTAATATATCGGAAAAATACCATTTGATTACTTTATGTTTGAAAATGCAATATTCTAAAGTCTTAACGTATATAAAAGTAAAAATAAATAATAACAATATATCATTATTAATCCTTCTAATAGATATGTCTATGATAATGGTTAATTTGATGACATCATGCTGTTACAAACGATGATCTATATATTGTCATTCATAAGAAAATATATATTAATTTAAAATTAAATAAACAAAAAGTATAATATTTATAACTTTTCTTAGAACGTATATCATATGCAACTTATAGAATACGAATATATAACAAGAGAACTAGTAGCTAAGGAGATAATATAGATTAGATATAATAATCCGAACTTGTTATTCAATCATCTATACTATATTAAGCTTAGTTAATTACAATGTGAGAATAATATGTAGTTTGTTATAATATGCAATAATTACATAGACATAGATGTACATAACATAAGAATTGTAGGACATAACGCTTTATTAGTTATGTCATGAATCTAGAAATATATATGAGAATAGAAAAATAATAATTTAGAGATAATATATAATCTGCTAAATTATAACAACTTATAACATAATATTTAATATGAGGCATTTCTTGTTTAGGGATAACTAAAAATGAACAAGCAAATTGGAGACCTAAAAAATAAACATAATTTACATGAGAACTTTGCAAAAACCTAGAAAGTTAATAAATTAAGGCTCAAACAAGTATGTACACAGAGAGATTATGAATGGAGTATTTAATACTTACCTTCATCTGAATTGAACTTATAATAAAGTTTTACGGCGAGACCTGATTAAAATAAGGAATTATAAAAATGCTAATTTTTTTTAAAATAGAACATTGAAAATAATAATAATAAAAATAGTAATTAATATAAGAGTAGATGCATAGAATATATTTAGTAAGATAGATGACTAGACATGGAAGAAAAAGCACTAGACTATTTGAATAACAGAGATCTTGAGTATTGAAACGATGAGAGATGAGTTTATTGAGAGTGAAGTTCTTTGGGATAATTACTATAACTATAAACTCAGAAAAATAATATGAGAGATTTGTTAGACAACTTTAGATCGAATAATAAACTAAGGATATGATAAATGATTAGTACTGAAAGGATTGATACCTTTGTTAATAATATTTACTTTATTAATTCTATCTATTGGGATATCCTCATTTAAATACAAAGGATTATTCTTATCTTGAATCACATATAAAAATTATAATATATGAAGATGAAACGTGGGTCGTACTAAATTAACGTAACTAAGTGTAGACATTAGAGCCAATTTACAACCTAATAATTACAACTTCTATCATCTTAACAGAATCTGATATTACACATAGCTCCCAGATCAATTTAAATTATTAAGTAAAATGATTTGAAGATATTAATTTTTAAGATTTAATATTTATATATTAATCGTATATAATTATAATAAGAGTGAAATCAATTATAAATTTACTTGAAAATATATATATGGTATGTATCTATTGTTAATAAAATTAGAAAAATATAATTAAAAATATTAAATAATAAAAAAAAAATTGAATAAAACTATAATCTTAAATAAAATTATTAAATTGATCTTTTTTATATATTCATGTAAGATCGATTTTAGATTATAATTTGGGCTAATGCAAAGAGTATTCCTATTTTATATTTTATTTACACTTAATTGATTTTAGGATTATATATTTATTGTGAAAAATTTTCACCATTTTTCTTCGTCTTTATTTAATGCGGAAATGAAATAAATTTGGCTTAACGTATTTTTAATATTCATTTTTCATATTTCATATTTTGGAAATGTGCGTTCTTCATTAGGTTGTGAATAGGCTTCCGACTTTCCATAGACTTACAATAAGAATAATATGAGTATTATGATAATATCATATGCAATTAAATTAATATAGTTAAATCTAGGCAATCAAGTAAATTACACTATTGAATATTATTCAAATTAGATATTATCAGTAATTCTAATCATTTGAATATCTAACAAATCTATAATTAATATAAATATTAATATTTAATTATTTCTATATATTCTACTAACTAAATTAATATTCATATACTTATAATATCTTATACTATTATATATTTAATTAAGTTTTGATCATAATTTAACTCCTTCCTTACTATTTTATATATGATTATATTATATTAATTTTATTCTTGTGCTTCTTATTTATATCTATATACTAATCTTCTCTAAAGATATGAATTTATTATTTAAATATTCTCTTTACATATTTAATCATCTCATAAATTCACTTGAAGGTTCTTCTACTTAGGATTCAACATATCCAAAATGCTAAACAATTTCAAATTGAGTGAATATTAGTTATTTGTGGATATCTTACATATAATTACCTACACTAGAGTAAATGTTATTGATCATCTATCATGAGTTATTCTTATCATTACTGATATTAATCTATGTATGGTAAATTATTGAGTATGAGCAATATATTAATCTATTCTCAAGTTAATTATTTCATTATCTATATTAGATTATTTCATTAATGAATAATATTATGTATATAAGAGTAAATCTATCTAATACTAAACTTTTCTATTAATTCACTATAATCTTCACTTTTTAAATGAGGTTTTTTAAAATAATTTCTTTAAGTCTTTCAATAATTACTAATAATGTATGTCTGTGGCGTTATACAAATACGCGCGCACCATGACATTACCATCAAGTAGTTTCATTCATTTGTACGATACCCATTTCAGCAATACAGGTAGAGGTATAATCTTTAGTGTAAATAACTAAAAGAATTTCTATGTATTATAGAAACTTATTGAATAGTTTTAGTCAATACTAATTCACTATAAATAACCTGAAATGGACGGGTCAATTTCTTCAGCTTGTAACTGCAACAGAGATTGTGATATTGGCTATATGTTTTGCACTGATTTCTATTAATTTTTTTCGTCTTCGGTACATGTAATATACCTATTACATAATTTTGAAACAAGTCTGGAGTGGGTCTTGCGATCATTCGTTGATATAAAAGAGTGAATTTAACAGATTGGCATCAAAAGTTAAAAAGATGTAGAGATCTTGAAACAATTAGAAGAATTTTAATGACAGGTATATATCTCAAATATTAATTATTTAATTTCAATAATGCCTAATAATAAATTACAATATATATATAAGAGATATAAATATTTTAAGCGAATTAGAAATAACTTAGAAATTAAAATAAAATTAACAAATTAAAAATAATGATATTAGAAATTAATCATTAGATCATTAATTGATAATTATAAATATTCAAGAAGTTTACTGCAATCCGGAACCCACTTATATAAAAATTAAAATTAATAAAATTATATAGATTATATATATATTACATATATTACAATAATAATTATATATGATATTAATTATTTATTACTGAGATTTACACAACGTCATAGAATTATTATTTAGTTAATGAACCGTATGAGGTTTTCATCCTGATAATTTAGCATTGAATTAATTAATCACTTAAAAAGAGAGTGAGAACTGAATTGAAATACATTTCATTAGGATATACTCATTAACAATTATTTAGTAATTTAATTAAATATATTATTTAGTAACCCCTTGCCTAATAAATACTAATATATCATTATGAATATACTTTAGATAAATTACTGAGATATTTTCCTCCTGTATATATATTCAATTCTAGATTTGGAATTATAATATGAGTAAAGTCTAATTAATGTTTCCATATTCATTAGGCAAATGAGCATATATTTACTATTAATATTTCGTTTTTTCAGCTAATATCTAATTTTTATTTTATCTAATCTAAATATTTCTTTTGCTAACTGAGTGAAATATCCAGGTATAACTCTCATATTTTTAATATTATTCATATTATTATTATTATACTAAATATTTGTTAAGTGTGTCCTAATTAGTTATTGATATGATTAATTAAGAGATATTATTATTACATCATTTTAAAGTATTCTGAATTATTAACTATCGAAGTTTATGTGATCATATATATTAATTAATGAGAGCTTATTATCATCAACATTTATATATTAAGTAATGATATTGAACTCAAATTCATATCTATTATAGAATATTTTTGAGTTATAATTATTTATTCAATTTATCTTAATTATATTATGTTAATACATGTTCTTTGTTAAAATATCAATAGACTATCTATATCTATTATATCAGTTATTTGATTCATCTATTATAGATCGGATGTGATGTTATATCATCTATCTCATATACTATGAATGAATTTATGTGAGCTTTGTAGTATACTATGTGGAAATTTTAAGTTGAGCTTCAAGATGTTATTTAAGTTATAATATTACAAATTTCTTTGCAAATACTATTTTTATTCATCTTGATTTTATATTCTGTATATAATTATTATAATTATTAATACAATATAAATTAAATTAATATAATAATAAATATCAATAATAATACTTATAAATTAGTAATATAAAATCATAATATAATAATACAAGAAAGTTAAAGTAGTAAAATTCAATACTGCAATATCTTGTTTAGGCGGCAAGGCTAATTAAATTGTGTGAAAACTAACTTATATAATTTCCTCATACTTTTATGATAGTTAAATAAATAATTTTATTTTTTGATAATATGCAAAGAATAATTAAGAATTTTATAGTCATATAAATTACATCTAGAGTTTTACTATGTAAAAGTTAAATCAATATTTTAATAATATATGTAATAAGAAATTTATGCTTCCGTAATTTTGAATAAAGGTAGTTTGCTATATTAGTGAAGGCTTTTTAAATGAAGAATATCGGATTTGATATTTTACATTTCTATGGAGTTTCTCTCAATCTTTGGACTCTGTATCGAGTTGAATATTTTTTAATCAAAGACTAAACACTATTATATATGTGTAGTTATTTCGGATTTTAAATGTTGGTTATTATGTACGATATTTATGGTCTCTGTACTATAAAATGTTAAAACACAGAATAATGGTTCAATTATCACTTAAATAAAGCATTGCATCTGCACTCCTCTTATAATAATTCTTTACTACATATAAATATTGTCATTCCCGTGGCTTTTTTCCCTTAAATATGCGGAGAACATCGTAGATCCAGATTAAACAACCCTCTTCGAGATAATTGTTTTATAACACTAGATAGGTGCTGAGACAGACGACTCCGTGAGTAGAAAATCGTGTGTGAAGCTTGTGTGATGGTCTTTTGGGTACTAAGAGGTCATAATAGAGAGAATGCCGTTTGGCTGTCGTTAGAGCTGGGCAAAACACTCTCTTCGCGCCGACCGGGGTAGAGGAGGAGGTACAACCTCTATTCAATTTTCAAAAGTTTTGTTTGCCTTTTGTAAGGGAGTGGAGTGGGACTGGTGTGCCTCATATGGACGGGAGGAGTACAACGTAAATCTACATCACGGGTTTTGGCCGATCAACAACCGATAATTATTCCCAGATCAATGTATATTTGCAGTGGTAGAACGGAGTCTATTGGGTTTTTTATCGAGAGGATTTCTGTGGTAGAGATGTTCTTAGAGCTATATCTGCTTATAGTGGGAATGTTGTTTAGTTGAATAATGAGGGAGTGTGACAGGGTATACGGCGAAAGATTGTGAATAAGCTGGGGTATTTAAGTGGTGGATAGGAGTGAAGCCTTGTCTGTATTATTAAGACATATATGGTAGATAGCTTATGGTGTAGAAGTTAATTGAGATAAGTGATTTTTCAAAGTACATATTGTATCAGTAAGCATATCTGATACATATTTAGATGTTATAATTTTAGGAGAGAATTGTTTTGATGATTGATAGTGATGACCTTTAGGTGTGATACAGTGTGTAGTGATAGGAGTAAGCCGTCTGTTATTATATCTTGTGATCCGTTTATTTTGTACGTTTTGTTCATAAATTTCGTCAGTATTCTGGATTGTATTACATGTTGGTAGAAAGCACAAACCATGTAAAGACTATGTTCGAAGAGAAAATTGACAGAGATGGTGTGTTCATGCTATAAATATTACTAATCAGTTAGTAGTTCTATTGATTATTGTTTTATTTTTTCTGCGTCTTTATTTATTGTTTTGGTATTTAGTAAAGATCCTGTCTTGTATTTGCTGTGCTTTTAAATAAAGGTGGAAATTATATATCCTAAGTAATTCGGTTTTGCTCTTCTACAAGCGCATCTCCGAAACATAATCTAAGGAGATTCAGAACAGACCTACAAGCTGATGCATTTTCTGAGTACCTAATATTCGAATATAATGTACCCGATCGCTCTTCTATTGGGAGATATTAAAGAGATTACTAACGAATAGTTTGTAGCCAACGTTCATTGTCGGTACGTAGGAAATCGTCTATGTCTCTTTGGAAGCATTCAGTGATTTTAAAGTACATCTTATTTTTTAGTGCACTTGTCTTCTCTCGTGAATAGTGATATAATAACTTTATATTTTGCAGCGGGGCTCATACGTGGTCAATTAGGACTGGTCGAAAGGGATCAGACTTAAGATGGGGGTTATGTATTGATCTTGAGAAGAGCTTGAGTCTATAACTCAGATATCTCATCGCAAAATAATTTGCTTATTAGGCCTGTGAGTTAGCTAGTCTTAGGAATGTAAGACTTCTTGATTAACTTTGGCTACACCTGGGAATTCTTTTGATATCTGTATTGTAGTATAAAAACACTATAAATTGTCTAACGGGTGTTGATTAGACAGTCTTGCTCTGTACGTATATTATAGACCAAGGGAATATTTTTAAAACCAAACTCTCTTATTGTTTTGAGGGAAGATGTCAGCCGCGTGTAGATTATTTATGAGTGAGTTATATAAATATACAAGCTTGTTGTAAGTAGATATCTACTTTGCGTTGCTAGAATATATTGAGCAAAGGATGAGTAGACTCTTTGAGCTGTGTAGACTATGATATACTCCTTAAAGATTCTGTCAACGCATAACTATTTTTATATAACTGCGACTATAAAGGAAGTGAGATGAGAGCGAGATAATTCAACACATATCAAAAGAGGCTGAGTGTAAGTGAAAAGACAACGTCCTTCTTCTCTCTCGATAATATAGAGTTATTATTAATATAGTTATTATTTAATCGGATGAATAAGAAAAATATCATAATGAATATAAAGTGATCTTTTCAATTTCGGATTAAAATTTTATTTAAGAAAAACAAAGCAAATATCTCAAACGATAGTCATATAAATCAAATGAGAAAAGAAATGTACTATAAAATTAATATAGTTTTGTTTCATTACAATCTAGTAGCATATATTAATACTACATAGTACTAACAACTTGATTTCAGCGGTGCTTGGATCTAATTTATGACGATAAAAAGGATGAGACTAACATAATACTGAATAATATATATTAGAAGAAAATATTGTATTGACTATTTAAAATCTAACTTTCCGCTTCTTAAATTCAATTAAACGAACATCCGATTAACTAAAAGCGGTCTTATTATTTAGTATCGGTATATAATACTATTCAGTATTTCTATGACTATTGTATATATACGTATATATATTAATTAGTGAGGTACGACTATGACGCATAGGGAGAGGTATAATATAGTGGTATATTGATTTTCTAGTTATGCACATTGTTATAGTAGAGTCATAATACTCCGATATTTGAGTCTTCACATATATACTAATATGTTTAAACATTCTTATATAAGTGTTGCACGTTAAATAGAAGATAATAAAGTAATATAATAATAAAATATTTGCTAATATTCAATGAAATAAAATATATAATATATAATAATATCATAAAATGTAAATATAATATAATAATAAATTAATAATAAATAATATAATATAAATAATAATAAATAGTACATATAAGTAATAATATAATAAAAATACTTAATAATAATAATCAAATAAATCAAATAATAATGATATAAAATATAATAAAAGAATGAGAGTTCAAAATTCAGAATTAATGACTATAAAAAAGATTGAATATCTTTTATAATAAATTTTATAAGAAGAGAAAATTGGATTGAGTGATATGGAGGAGGAAGAATGGATTGAAAGGAGAAGAGTTCTCAATGTAACCTGTTAAACATATTGTTGGAAGAAAGGGAATAAGATGCACTGGAAGAGATGGGGTAATAGTCACGACTTTAATAATATAACATAATAGAAAATAAAAATATGGAAGATACCTTTGTTACATTGTGTATAATAATAATAATAATATAATAATCTTAATTAAGAGGGAATATTATATCACATTTGACAATAAAATCATACATAATCATGTCATCATATACAGGTCAGACTTCTGTAAACGCACATGAAAAGAAATTTGAAGGTAGAAATGAGTAACACTAGACTGGGAAGGAGCACATGGAGTAATTTAAGAATATAGAGGAAGAGGAATATAATCGAAGATATCCCCTTTTACACTAAGAATGATAAAGTTACTATGGAGAATGAATGTTAGAACATATAATTCGGCAAGATAAGGTTTATTGTTCTAATGGTCAGTATATTGATTCTGCATAAGACTTTTTGATTCTGTACCGAGGAATAGAAGTATCAAATAATTAGAGAAGTCAATTGGTAGAAAATTATATTGGAGTGAGTGGACAGATAGAGATAGAATAACAACAATAAATGAGTATAAATATACAGAAATAGTTAGATTTGTAAACTATCATTCGAGAGATGAAACAATGTATAGCAAATTAGATAGATGTCGAAAATGATATAGAATGATAGACAGATGAGTTATAACATGGGAAAGTGTATAATAAATCAATGTCCATATTATGTTCATAAAATTATAATTAATTTTAGATATAATAGTATTTAGATAAACTTAATAAGTAATAAATAGAAATAGAGAGATGTTAGGAAATCTTATATGATGAGAGTGGATATAACATACTAAAATTAATAATGTACATCGATGCGTGTACAGATTCATCATAAGTATTGGTACAAATGAAGGCGTTGAAAGAGAAATAATCGGGATGGTGGTGAGAGACATTAGTTATAGCGAGAAGGAGTTGGAGGAAGCAGGGAATTAAAATAGATAATGATATGTATATCATAAAACCTAGAAGATATAAATATAGTAACAAAATGAGATAGAATACGAAGAAGAGCTAGAATAAAATAGAGAATTATATGTTTAAAGGTGAGGTAGGTGAGTTGAGATTAATTGAATTTAAGTGCGAGTTGAGATATTCCTGCTATTATATCTAGATGTGGTATGTTTTATACAGAAGTGAGATGTAGTGAGGTAATTTGTGAGTATAGGCTATGAAATTTACTAAAAAGAATGGAAAAAATATGGAATCAAGCATATATAGAGATCAATTAAGTACTTCATCCATTATGATGAAGGGACGAAGATAACAGTTGAGAATATAATGGAATGTATAAAAAATAGGGTAATCCTTCATTTTGAATATGTACTAAACAACTCTAAGCCCGAGCTGCTGTATGCGCGGGAGCGAGTAAGAGCGTGTGTATCTTTATCTACGTTGCGATTATTAGAAATATGTTTAGCAGCGAATACAAGCGATAAGCAAATGAAGCCAGAACTATGAGACAATATTGGAATTGCCATCTAGATATCAGAGAGACAGAATTTATAGGTAACTGAAAGTAATCAGAGAGAACTGTAGCAGTGTAGCAATGATATACTGAAATAATATGATTGTGGAAAGATGAGAGTGGGTGGGGCAATCACTCGGAGAGGATCAGCCGACAGAGATGCCGAATAGAAAGTATGGAGGTACACCTGAAGGCTATAAAACGTACATCATCTAAAGCGGAATAGACGCGAGAAATAAATAATAAGAAGATAGAATAGAATCCATAAAGATGTTTGAGCATTTCATCTTAAAATAAATAATGATAGCCATAGAATTGGAATGGTGGGACAGTATGGTATGAAGAGAAGATAAAAGATGTGGTCAGTGAAGAGGGTAACTGAGGAAAGACCATCTCGAGCAGCCGATTAATGGTAGACGTCGTTGATAAAGGAGATAGATAGTTATAATTAATATATTAAAAATAATAGATATATTATAATATTATATAAAAAGCTGTATTATTAATTTATATTTATTAATACTATAAAGAAATTAATAAATGAAAGAATTATTTACAAGTAATAACATCCTTAATTATTAAGAATATAAGAAAATATAATATAATAATAATAATAATGAATAAATTATCATATTTATAATTACTTAAATAATTATCAAGAATCAATATTAATTATTAGTGATAAAACCAGTATTCATTCTTTCCAATTTTGAATATTATTAATTATTATATTATTTATTATTTAATTATTATTAGTTAAGATATATAAATTATAATTAAAGATAATTATTACTTTAAATATGAATTAATAATTTCATACTAAAAAAACGCTTATAAAGGACAACAACAGCAAAAAAAAGAAAGAAATTTACAGTTCCAAATATGTCTCAAATTAAATTCAATATGTTGCATGTAGAATATGTCCTTGAATATTGCTGTAATATATTATAATTATTTCTAAAGTTAAATTATATTATTATTCAGATAGTGTTAGTTTCCATTTGGAATTTAGTCTCAATCAAGCCTAAACGTAGAAGATTAAATTTTATTATATATGATTATAATATTTAATTATTCATTTTAATTTATTATTGAACATTATTTATTTAATCTATCTGAATAATATTATTGGGTTGATACATATTATTAATTATATACTGTAATTAATTATATATTATATTAATTAACAGTATACGAATGTTATATATAAATATATTATTAATTTATAATTATCTATATAATATATTACTAAGTAATACTAATATACTTATCTATATGTTTGGTAAATTTATATGGGAGGATTATGTGACTTATAGGTGATGGTTTTGAGTGTATAGTATTAATTAAGATTTTTGAATGTCTAATATGGAACAAATTAAAGAACTTTGTTCATATCAATTAATTAATAGTAGGTGATTGGTTGATCAATTTAATTGGCAAGAAATGGGCTTCTGATTGGAGTATACAACATTGACTCGCATTCATTATATTATTATTAATATAATAATAATAATATATAGCATTAGTAAAATAAGTTAACTAACAACTTATATGAACAATAATGCGTTATATTATACTTATGAATAATATAGTAATATCTATATCATTTTGCAATAATAATCTATTATTTTATTTATACATAAATATATAATTGGCTACTTTTTTTTTATAACTCATTTATTAGGCACTCGTAAATAATGTATTAAAGGTTAGATCTTCATTAATCGGTATAAAGTATAGCGAGGTAAGCTTCAATGAAAATTAAGAGCAAAGACGATCTTATGAGACAGTTAAAGCTATGCTGCAAGTTGCCTGTGGAATCTCCAAAATCTGGACTGAGACTTTCACCTAAGCTTAAAATTGATATATTGAATATTTGGCTAACAATTGGTTGTCTGTTACGTATTAAATTTTAGCATACTTGCTTTTGCAAAAATATAACCGGTTTCGAAACTTCAACAATAAGGGTCTTAGTTGAAACGAACTCTCTAACCTTAGGAACCGCAACATACACCGGCGACCGATTGTCTGGTGGAGATTATAAATCCCCATTGCGCTAGTCCGCCTTGCACGTCGAAGACAACCACTTGAATAAACCAATTTTTGGAAGAGTATTTTTGGAAATTCTAATCTATTTAGTATCGGTCAGCTGACTTGTAGAAATTTCATCAATTTCATCAAGAGTTTATTGACGTTTGAATTTAAGTCATATAATCACTATGAGAGTTTTTGAATCAGAGTTCGAGTGAACCGAATTTAAGGTCTGAAGACCGTTTTTACATAATGAAGGTTCTTTACACCAGAAGGGGGCGAGCCCGCTCAAAATGAGGGCTTTTTGTTCCTATAAAGTAGATTTTAAATATGATACTGATATATGATTTTCATTTTTACAGGCTCACAATTCATATTTAATCCTTTAGTGATCGTTACTTGCTTCTTTGAATTTGATAAATCTCTTATTTTCTTACTAATATAGCATTTTAACATAAAAAATAAATATTCGAAAGAAATAATTTAAAATATAAATTTAAATCAATTCCGATTAATCGCTGAAGATTTATAGGCGACGGATTGGCGACCCATACTTTTTTTCTATTATAAAAATGGAAATAGAGATAATAATATAAAGTTAGGTACTTAAATGTATGGAGATTAGACAAGCTACCGAAGGGCTGATCAATTATTCACGACAAACAGACAACCTGGAGATAAGTTTGTCTTAATGTTGTATTGTATAATTATTGAGTTGGGTTAATTTCTACTTGAATTCAGTAATGCAAGGAAGACTTATCATAATATTATATTGAAGGATAATAGAGCTGATAGTCGTCTTTATATTCAAAACTTGTAATTATGCATATATATACTGTTATATATATGGTGAATTATATATACTGCCCTGACGCGAGTTTTGTAGCCTTAAGGTTATCGCCTACTACCCTAATAGGTAGGTTGACCTGCTATACCCTTTAAGCGCCAAAGTACAAATATCGGCCCTGTAAAACCCTGTTATAGCTTTAAATCACATAATCTATTGAAGTGAAATATTTGGATGTGAGCTATATGATACGTAATCTGCGTCGAGACGAGATACTTTCGCTTCTGCGTTAAGAAGAAGAATATGAAGCAGAGGAAAGAAAAACTATACACAAAAAATTAAAAATGATTCAGTAGAAACTGAAACTTGAGAGGTCTAGGGTGTAGAGGAGTCGATTAGGAGACGGAAATAGATCAGGTTAAGATCGATTATGTATATAGTAATTCGGCCGATATCACTAGTAGTGAATAAACACTCCGGTAGTGAGTTAGGTAGTCTCCACTTGACTCTATTTATTTTGAAATATACTAAATAAAATATAAGTATAAGATACAGATTATTGAAATAAAATATAAAACACTCTCCAGATATACTTGATCTTCAATAATTCCCAGAAGCAAGAGGAAGAAAGGAATTAAGGAAATGAATGTAACTAGAGCGTGGTGGGTAGTTGAGATTAAGAAGAATTCTGAGGAGGATTCAGAGTTGATAAGTGCATCGGGGTGCTGGGTAGCGGTGCGTGTTGAGTAGTAAACATTTTCATTTTATATTATATGTCAGAACCATTTCAATTTATAGATCATATACTGAGTGTTATCTCCCAAAGGAAAATTAACTGATTCTTGATTCTAAGATGTACATATTTCAATATTTGCATTGCATCACACTAGCATTACATTCCACATTAATATTGAAGAAATGTCGTTAGCTTAATGATATAAAATCTTCAGAATTTTTTCTGACTCTTAACCAAATTTATTGATAAGGTAAATTTTACATATTAATAGTTACTGTATTTTTTTTCTAAGTTGAAACATACATATACTGTTTACTATTTTTTTTTCTCTCATCTAAGTTATTCTATATAATTTTGATTATTATATAATATTTGTGTTTATTTATTATTTTCATTTTATATTTCTTATATTTTTTATTTAAATTATTTGTGTATTAACTTTATTTTTAATAAAGTTATTCTTTGCATTTTATATAACTTGTGTTAAATATTATTTTTATATTTAATTTTTAATTATTATTATATTTCTATAACTTATTTTATATAAGTTTTTATTAATATAGATGTTATATACTTTGTGTTTTAATTTTTTATATAAGTTTACTTGCACATATCTTATATGAGTATTATACTTTGCTATTTATTTCATATTTTATTATTTTATTTTTTTTATTTATAATTTTTATTCTAACATTTATTTTTTTATATAAGTTTTTATATTTTAACATTATACTTGTGTTTTAATTTTTTAATTTTTATATTTTTTTTTTATCTATTTTATATTTTTTATTTCTTTAAACAACTTTTTATGTTATTGTATTTATAAATTTTCTTACCTTTATGTTTATAACTTACAAATATTAATCGTTATTACATACCCTACAATCAATTAATTCACTAAAATAATTAACGCAACCATCTCGACGGCATCTCTCTAAAAGCAAAACAGTTGATTATATGATTCTATTGAGGCGTATTTTGACTATTGATACTATTGTCTATTGATTCTATGATTAAGTAAAGACAAATTTTTCTCTGAGCTAATTGGTAAGCAGTCGTATAACACATACCCTACCTTGGCCTGTAAGTGTGTGGGCGAGCAGTAATATATCACTAAATCAAATTCCACTATCTCTAATACCTCCTCCTGATCAGTGTGTGATCTATATTGATTCATATTAGATCTATGATCTAATTTGAAATCTTATGATCTAATTGATTATAGAGTAATATTTTTTTATACTAATTTTATAGTATAAGTTTTACATACCATACTATTAAAGCAGTATAAATCATTTAAATCAATACCACTATCCATCAAACCTTACCCAATCCTGAATCAGTTATGTTATCTATATGATACCATATTGATCTAATTGATTCTAATTGATCTGATTTTGAATATATCTATATTAGATTGAAGTGCAAATTATTTAATAAAATTGATACGTTTTTACTATAACCCAAGGAGTAAATAATCATTATAATATTAATACCCTTCCTAACCTTCCCTCGCTGATTACATGTATGTGATCTATGATCTATGAGTCACTATTTAGAAAATCTACTTGATTAAACTTATAGGATTACTTTATTTAGATTCTAAAATTGAATCTAAAGCATTCACTATTTGCTTCACTTTAGGAATATTTGATAGCGCTTTATACATTACTCACGTATTGGTTGCATGATTATATAATTAATCTTGCATAACACAACGCATCCATCCACCATACTGGGCACACATCTGTATCGAGTGTGTGCTCTTTGTCGTGCGTCGTTCAAGTTTGGTGTGAGGGCTTAGTTTGATGGCTTATTTGAAATTTTGAGCTAGAGATGATTCGAGTAGCGAGTACGAGAGTAGAGAGAATGCTTAGGGATCTAGAACAATATAAAATCAAAGATTATTAATGATGACACAGAGAGAGAGAGAGAGAGAGCTGATCACAAAGAGAGAGGAGAGAGCGAGAGACATTACTTAATTAATAATATAAAAAGTAACAATTAATTAGGACAATCAATTTAACAAAATCATTACGGCGTACACATTTATTTATTTTTTTTGTTAGTGTTAAATTTGTTGTATATTATATTTAATATTATATTTAATTATTTATTATTAATATAATATTATATATAATATATATATATTATATATAAAGTATAATACTATTAGATTGATCCTTATTTTTTAAATTTATTTTTGAGGGGACACCCTCTAAAGTTATTACATAAATATTTGCCTTATTTTAGTACATAAATATTTACTACAGGATTGTGTTTCTGTCTTAGATGATTATTATTATTATTATTATTATTATTATTATTATTATTATTATTATTATTATTATTATTATATTATTGTTATTATTATTACATTTTGTTTTTGATTGCAAAGTGAGTAAGTGATTTGACACAGTGAGAATATTGTCTGACATAGCCCAGGAAATAGGTAAAGACGTTGATGCTTTGAGAATATTGTCTGAAACAGACTAGCAACTAGGTATTGGCGTGAGTGACATTATTATAAACCTCAGTCCTACAGTATATTGAGGAGTCGTAAGCATTTGTGATAGAAACTAGGTATGTATAGTTCTTTGACTAATTCAAAGAATTGAACATAGACCGTTCATTGGGATTGAAAAATGCTTCCAGCAGTTACCGGCAAGGAGAAAATAAATAGGCTCCCAGCAATTTATACATTGAGGTTCAATGGAACAGTTATTAGGAATCCCTGCAATTTCTTCAGGTGACTAGAAACACCGAGATAAAACAGTATATCAGTTGCAAGAGAATTGGAAAACAAAGTGGAGGTTGTTGGTGGTAGTTTTATTTGAAGGCAGCAAACACAGGCCGTTTTCAAAATGCTTGTATTTTAGTAAAACATGAATTAGAGAGAGGTATTTTATATTTACCTTTTATTCATCATATCTATAAGATTGTATCTGTGCCACACCATTTCGTTTTTCATGAAATTCCAAGAGAATTAGTCTTTAAAAAAAATGGGCTTCTCTGCAGTTGTTACTGACGAATACGCTATAGAAAGACTGTCGAAGGGTGATTATTGAAGAATACTGGAACTTAAGCTAGCTTTACTTCATTGAATTCTCTTTTGAATATTATTATTTAGAATTCCAGGAATCTTTCATCATGCTGGGTGAATGGCTAGATCAATTCACTGCATCAAAATGTTTAGTTCCCGAAGTCAATATATATATATATATATATATATATATATATATATATATATATATATATATATATATATATATATATATATATATATATATATATATATATATATATATATATATATATATATATATATATATATATTAGTGATGTAGGTAACATCCGCATACGCATCCGCATCCGCGGAGCATCCGCATATTATTAAAGATCCGCATCCGCATCCGCTCTGCCCTGCGGATGTTGCGCGGATATTTATTGTCGAGATTTGATAAAGAATTTTATAATAAAAATACTTAAGATGAATCTGAACGCAATGGCACAAAATGAGTTGAAGGCAATTCAAAAAACGGCTTGATATTCCATATCGTACTGCTATCAAAGACGTTCCAACTCGCTGGAATAGTACACTTCATATGATGAAAAAAATAGTATTGCTTAGAAGACCTCTTGCGTTTTACGCCAGTTCGTATTCCAAAGTTAACATTCGTACTAATGTGGAAAATGACACCATATCACACTGCATTAAGCTATTGAAACTATTTGAAGAAATTACCAAAAAAATTAGCACCTCTATAGCTTCTGTCTCCGATGTAATACCATTAATCTCAACGCTAAGAAAGCATTTTGAACCATCTTCAAATGAAAATGATGACGGTTTAAAAAGAATGAAAGATGTTATAAAACTAGAGGCTTGAGAAAAACGCTTTGGCTCTGATTAATGACCTTCATATGTAACTTACTTAGTCCAACTATAAAGACAAGTTTTGTAACAAGATATGGAAACTAGTTAAATCAGTTACTTTGTGATACTTGCAGTTGAAAAACTTCAATCCGAACAGTCTATTAATTCGCCACCCATTAAAAGGAAAAAAACGAAATCTACAGAACCAACACCTTCTACAAGTATATCAATAACAAATTCACTGGAAGAATTTCTACAGTCCAGTAGTGATGAAGAAACACACGCATTACCAGATGTAGTGCAAATGATTGAAAACTATCACCAAGAAAAACGAATAGATACAAATGATAATCCTATCAGTTGGTGGAAAGTTAACCAAATGCTTACCCACGCTTGAAGTAAACTTGCAAAGAAATACTTAGCCTGGCCTCCAACTAGTGTTCCAAGTGAAGTATTTAGCAATGCTGGGCAAATATATGATGAAAAGAAACAGACTGTCAGAAGAAACTAGGCAGAAAAATTGATGTTTCTCAAGCACAACCTTCCTATATTTGAATTTTAATACTAGTGCAAAAAGTATATAATCCATTGTAAAATCTCTTTCATTAATGGAGAGTTGTTGGCGAGAGAGGTTAGTGAGATTTTTTCATTAGAGTTGGGTCCCCGCCCCGCACCCTGGTAACACAATTATATTAATAGATTTTGGCTAAAACTCGAAATATATTAGGCATATATATATATATATATATATATATATATATATATATATATATATAGATATATATATATATATATATATACTATATATATATATATATATATATATATATATATATATATATATCAAACATCCACATCCGCCATCCGCATTCGCGGATATTACATCCGCATCCGCGGATGCGAAAAAAATGACATCTGCTGCATCACTAATATATATATATATATATATATATATATATATATATATATATATATATATATATATATATATATATAAACTACCTCTCTATATATATATATATAGATATATATAAATAAATATATAAAATATATATATATATATATATATATATATATATATATATATATATATATATATATATATATATATATATGCATGTACGTATATATATATATATATATATATATATATATATATATATATTAGTGATGGACCGGATGTCAAAATTTGACTGTTTGCGGATGCGGATGCGGATCTTAAAGATGATGAGGATGCGGATGCGGATGCGGATGCGGATCTTAAAGTAGATGAGGATGCGGATGCGGATGCGGATGCGGATGTTTACTCTTTGAAGTTTGAATTAAAAATTATATATATATATATATATATATATATATATATATATATATATATATATATATATATATATATATATTACAGCTGTCACCACCACTCACGGGCAGAGCCCTATTCAAGGAGGGGGTGTTGCAAAATTTCATCCATAGCGAGTACGCAGATGAGCACAGACGCAGGCATACAGTGAGGAGATTAAATTCAGCAGGGAAACACAGAGGATGGAAGAGGTGCCACAAACAGGGGTGGCAGGAAAGAGGAAGCACCGCAGCAGGCAACCTGGGTTACCAATATCTACACAAAATTCGTGCAGACACAGCACCCCTTGTGTTACGAGGCGTCATGGAATGGTGGTACGCGAGTGGTAAATTCCCTCGAACACCTGCCGCTGCCGTAGGTACCTATAGAAAGAGATAAAGAGCCGAGGTCTCATCACAACGTTTGAGGTCAAGTTATCAGTAAAGTAGAGAACCTTTTAGCCTTAAATTTGACCCTATCTAAAAAATGGGTGAAACTGGTGTCCCCTCTCCATGGGAGGATAAGATCCATACATTTGGGGTATGAGACCCGCATAGCTGGAAATAACTGAGAGAAGAAAAAAAGTCTCGCAGTCTAAACAGAACTCCAAAGACGTTTTTCTATATAGGGCCGCCTAATCGTTGTGATGTGGGTTTCAAGACATTGTTTGTTTATGGTAAGGCGAAGAATGTTTATATTGTCAACAGGAGAGACGAGAGAACCGTCAGATATAGGAAAGTTAGAAGGGGTTTAGAGAGGGAGATTTGTAAGAGTTTTTAAAATTGAATTTCACAGAGTTGAGACGACCCCAATCAAATTCTATCCAGATCAGCGAGAATAGAATCGGAAGGATTAAGACGAGAGGCAATTTCTAGAAGTAAAAGATGGAGTAGAATTGAAATGAGATGAAGGGTGAAGTCATCGGCATATGAGTGGATAGAGATTGAATGTGCAGGTGAGAAGATCATTAATGAAAAGTAAGAATAAAGTAGGGGATAAGACAGAACCTGAGGAACTACTATTGACAGAAAAAAGAAGAAGTCGCTCCATCAACCACAGCCTATTGAGCGACTTGAAAGAAAGCTAGACATAAGTAAGAAAAGAGAAGGAGGAAACCCAAAGGAGGGGAGCTTGGAGAGCAGTGACGCGTGCCATACCCGGTCAAATGCTTTGGATATGTCAAGCGTCACCATACAAGACTTCCCAGTTCTTAAGGGTGGAAAACCATAAATCGGTTAAATGGGAAAGTATAGCCAGTAGACCATGAACGCCGAAAGCCGTACTGGCGATCGGAAAGAAAATGAGATTCCAGATGGTCTAAGAGGTGAGAATTTAGAAGGGTTTCAAAGATCTTAGATAGAATACAGATGTGAGAGCTAGCTATAGGGCGATAGTTAGAAGGATCAGAGCGGCTTCCTTTTTTTGGAATAGGTTGGACATGTGCGTGCTTCCAACACTTAGGGAAAGTGCTAAGTATTGGACATAGAATATAGTTGAACGAGGGCAGGAGGGTCAGCACATAAGCACATTCCCTCAAAACTAGGGGAGGAATACCATCAGGGCCGCTTGCCTTCCTAACATTTATAGATTTCAGGGCCCATGCACCCGATCAAGAAGTGTAATCTCAGGCAAAGACATAGGACACCCAGAGAAGGAGGAGGAATAGGAATGCCAGAATCGTCAGGGTTGAGTTAGAGGAAAATAGGAGGACGAAGAGATTGGCCTTTTCAGAGGATCAGAAGGAGAGTTAGCAACAGAGCCATCAGATCGAATGAGAGGAGGA
>JABUQX010054686.1:0-23035 GCA_015478945.1 Trachelipus rathkii
CCCGAAAGTTAGAAGGATCAGAGCGCTTCCTTTTTTCGGAATATTTCCAGGCGAAAGGAAGTAAATTGATTCTCAAACAGAACGATGCCAATACATCATTTCAGCCCCCTCTTAACGAAGAGGGCAAAGAATCATAAGTCAACACGAGGACCAACAGTTTTATTCTAAAACCGCTGGCGGAGATGCGGAAAAGGGGTCATGACCATGATACCTATTATTCTCCCGAGACGGCAATCTCAAACAAAAAGATGGCAAAACTACAATCAGATAAACGTGAATTTTGAGCCGTCAGGGCCTCAACGAGATTAAAAGTTCTGCGACACAGTTCACCCACTCATCCCCAGATCATTATATACGGAGACGGCAATCTCAAACAAAAAAGATGCAGAAACTACATCAAGATAGAAAAACGTGGGAATTTGAGACGTCAGGGCCTCAACGAAATTAAAAGTTCTGCGACACAGTTCACCACTCATCCCCAGTCATTAACCTTTGCATTTCTCGCTGAAACGCTGCCGGACCGTTCTTTAACCAAAGCTAATCATTTGAACCGTATTGCCACTCAACCGTGGAGAAATCCGTGAAGTCGCCTACTCTTCTCCGCCAGGGTTCATTTGATGGAACCCTTAACCCAGATCCAAGCCTAGTAAAAACTCTAACCCCGTACATGCGTAAATAGTTTCCCTGATCTTCCATGGAATTTGTCCTGCCTCCGTTACCTGATTAACCTTTTAATCTTTTGAACCGGTATTGTCCACTCACCGTGGAGAAAGCCGTGAAGTCCCTACTATTCTCCGCCAGGTTCATTTGGTAGTAACCCTTAACCAGATCCAAGCTAGTAAAATACTGTAACCCCGTGACATTGCGTAAAATAGTTTCCATGAATTTTGCCATTGGAATTGTCTGCTCTCCGTCTACTAATAACCTTCTATAGTCCAACACATTAACCTGAGTGTACCATCCCTTCTACCGATCGGCACCCCGGGACAATTCCATTCGCTGCGCAAGGTCACTTATTCGTTATAGACATAACTTGTCACTTTGGCTGTCAATCTCCTTGTGTTTCTGGTCAAAACTTTCTAGCTCGTTGCGTTGAAATAAAGCGTGTTAATCGTGCAAATCTAATCTTATATGAGGTCATCGCAGTTTGACTGACTTCAGCATCACCACTGCTAAACGCCATTTTGTTGCTCCATAAAACCTCCAAAACCTGTTTCAATCTGTCTTGGTGTTAACTCTACATGAATTTCTAATTTCATCTCGAATTTTTCACTTCGTCCATCTTGTTCATCCCCTCTTCCTGTCACTCCTGTACGTCTGTGTTACACTGTTACATGTTAGCAACACCATACTTCCTTAATTAATTTTATCCTCCTCTACTAACAAATGTGCTATTGCCTTTTGTTTACCTTGTCAACTTTAAATTCTCGAGTGTTCGGGATGATGCAGTCGAAATTTGCGTTCGATGAATCCCAATAATATATTGCTGGCGTGTTGGGGCGACAATGGGGAGCCATAGGGAGACCTGATTTTTGTTATATATTTATCTTCAAATTGAATTGATTGTGTTCATTAACATGATCATTAGTTGTTTTAAGTTATCGAACGGGATGTCAAACAGTATATTGTTCTCATTTACAAGTCCTCCAACCACTCCAGTGTTCTGCAAATTGGTACGTTAGTGAACAGAGACACCACATCGAAGCTAAGGATGGTTTTATTTAAGTTGAGTTTCATTAAGACAAAATATGAAATGTTGACTGTTTTTTATATGACTCTTGACTATTTTTTATGAGGTTTTTCAATTGGTATTCACCATTGTGCCAGTTTGTATTGATATTGCTTGATGTTGCGAGATTATTGGGCGAAGGGTGGTGTTTCCTTATGAAGCTTCGGTGTGCCGTAGAAGGTAGCGAGGCTTCGGACAGTAATACTAGAAGTTTTTTTTGTATAAACTCCTATGGTCTCAGAGTCAAAGCAGTCATTCCAATTATAGCTAGCGTAGAAGCGCCAACGCAAGGCCCCCAATCAGCCCGACCAAAGTACCAGAAACACAATGTTAATATATAAGATATTAATATATATAATATATATATTAATAACATATATATATATATATATATAATATTAAATTATATGTATAAATATCATAATAAATATAATATATATACATCATATATATAATAAATATAATATTGAGGTCATAATATATATAATATATATAATTATAATATTTATATATAATATTATAAATTAATAACTATATATATAATTATAATAATAATATTATATAATCAATATTATATTATAATAGATTATATATATATATACTATATTATATATATATATACTAATAATATATATATATCTTACTATATTTTATATATATATTAATATATTAATATATATATAGTATATATATATATTATATATACCTAACAAATATATAGTATATATATATAATTACTAATATAAATTATTTATAGTATATATATATATATACTATATGAATATTAGATAAGTATATTACTTTACATTTATAATTCAATAATTACAATTATTCCCATAAAAACTCCCATGGTAAAGATGCCAAAAAATATTTATATTATTGCAAGTTGCAACATTACATAAGGAACATCCCTCATTCAAAAGAGGATCGGCATGCGGGATGCGGATGCGGATGAGGATGCGGATGTGCCGTTAATTGGGATGCCAATGCGGATGTCAATTTAGGTGCGATGTTTCGCAAATGCGAGATGCGGATGCGGATGTCAGGTCCATCACTAATATATATATAATATATATATATATAATAATATAATTATATATATACTATATATTATAATATATATATAAATATATATTAAACGTCCTCCCAGAAGGTCTCACCCTTCAATGGAAATAAAAGTTAAACTAACTATTATATATAATCTATATAATCACTAGTTATCCATAATATCAATACTCAATCAAAACTACGTACTACCAATCAATCCATACTATATACCATATATACATATTTTATCTAAATAATATAATCATAATACAATATATACATATATAATATATGATATATATATTATAATATATTATAAATAATTCATTATACTGATATGTATATATAATATAAATATATAATATTATATATATATATAATTATAATATAATATATAATATATATATTAGCCATATTACTATATATATATAATCATATATAGTACTATCATATAATAATCCATATAGTCATAATTGCTTCTACAATAATATAAGTTATATCTACGTATACTATACATATATATAGTCTAAACTACCTACCTATACTTGAACATCCAACATTAACCTCTCCAGGCCTCATGATATTTAAAAACATCTAACATCTCATTTAACTAGTCAACAGTGCAGTACTTCAAGTGACTAAACAGTTTAGTAGAAATTAACACAAGTTTTGTCATTCTATTCCGAGTATTCACAAAGACTGACTTCTTAGCCGCTACAGTCCGGGTTTATACAAATCTCGGTTGTTGAATCGTTACCCCGTAGCCTGAAAGGCGCGGTTCGAGCTGACCCCAAATCAAGGTTGATTCTCCAACCAGAAGTTAAAGCAACCTAGCATAGTGCCGAGACCAATGCGCTTCGAACACTCTAACCAGTCCCTGTTAGGACAGGGAAAACCATTACTCAAGAGAATAGTCTAGAAGGAATTGGTAAGACAAAAAAAAAGAAAACTTAAAAACTCGTTAAAGGCGACTTTCCTAACATTTAAAAATGCGTCATTCTGCCACACGCGCACAACGATAAACATTTATTGCTAAATAAATACCTATGAGCATACGCATGGAACGATCAAACGAATCATTACTTAAACGGCGATTCAGCAGTACAAATGACTACTAAATACACACCACATTTCCCAGCGAAACATCCAAAAATTTGAATTATTTGACGTTTCTCAAAAAGACAATTCGCAAATAATAAGAGGACATAGAATAGCTTGAGATACGAGAAACGCACTCCAAAACATAATCAGTACATGCTAAAATAACAAAAAACAATCGAGACATGAGGAACAAAACTAATATGTCTCATATATACTGAATTTTATTAAGATTCAAAACAAAAAGTGATCGTTCACTATCTGTTTCAGAATAAACTATAATTAAAAACTATGAAAGACTATGTTTCGATGACGTTTGTTGCACACATGATGTGTGGAGTTCATACTTTAATAGTTAGCAGTGCGTGATGGCATCTACAAGGATAACTCAAACAGCAATCTTATAAGCACTGGCGAGCATTAATAGCAACAAGAGGTCACGCTTACCCAAAATTAAGAATTCTAAAATCGTCAAACTGAAAAGTGACAGATCATTAGATAAAGAAAGTACAATGCCTTTTGCTAAAATCCTTCTTCAACTAAAATACTTTCTCTTTCCGATAGTAAGTAGAGGAACTAAGATTTGAAACCCTCCAAAGGACATTATTAAAACATCCACTACTTGTACACACAAAAATATAGCTCATATCAGAAGACCTACATTGGCAGGATTTTTTTAAAGAGATGCGATTTAAGCAACACATAAAAATCCGATGGAAAGATGCGGAACAAGAATGTTAACTGAAAACAATATATTTTTCTCGGCCATCTTTGTTGACTCACATGGTTAAAGAGTCTTTCTCAGAACTGAAAAGATCTAGAAATTTAAAAAAGCTAAGAATGCTCTTGTGAACTAGAACTTGAAAGATGCAATAACACTATTGAACAAAATCTGAACAGTATCAGATAATTCAGCACGCTGTAAGGAAATCGTCCCCTAGATTGGGCCTGTCTTCCAAATGAAGATACAAATTTAGACATACGGGACCATATGGGAGGCATGCCAGAAAACGATATTGAAAAAAACGCAAAGTACTAACCAGTAAAAACCCTGTCCACCTAAAATTCCACCTAGAAAAATATAAAGATAGAATTAGATTACAAATTTGATATCAAAATATAAGAAAACCCTCGAAATTTCAGAACACAAAGTTAACAGTTAAAAGAGCAATCCCATTGCATATTCTTAAAATCTTGGCCACCAGATAGCGGCTTACCACAATACAGCTTTTCCTCCTAGTCAAATGAATATTTAAGTAATTATCTGACTTTAAAAATAATAAAGGTTGATCTAAGGGACATTACGTTAAAGAGTTAGGATTTACTTCCCAGTATTTATATTTAAGCAACAATTGTTTTATGAATAAATCATATTACACATGGCTCCAGGGGCAGCATATCAACAAAGACAATTATTTAAAACTATTAGAGAACAAAGTGAATTATAATTTTATTAGTTTTTTAATAGAAAAAATTCTGTTTTATTACCACATAATGACATTTCGTAAAATTCACGGCAGCTCCAGATTCGAAAAGGATATTAATATTTCAAAACTTCAACATTAAGATTGAAACATTCAATTTTTTCAGTTAAAAAAAGATTAACCAATCAATAAGAATTCATATTACTAACAAGAACAAGCGCCCAATTCATCGCTTCAAAGCGGAATCATAGTATTAAAATTTAGCGAAGAAAGTGAAAATATATTCTTCGTTATCCTGCCTATTGCTCATTTAATACCCCAAACAAATTTTCATGAAATAAATTTTCTGTTTGTAAAAAGATTCATTAGTAATTAAGACAGTTTTTCCATCTAAGGAATTCTTTTCTACAGTAGAATTTATTTCAAGTGTAAATGGAGAAGGAGTTATAATTAGGAGCCGGAGAAGGACCCGGAGCTGGAGTCGGGAATTTTAAATTACTGGAGCCGGAGCCGTAACCCGGAGCCGGAGCCGGAGCCGGAGCTTAAGGAGCCGGAGCCGGAGCCGGAAAAAAATTTACGGCTCCGCAGCCCTGGTTTATACTATCTCAAAAATTTCATTTGTTCTAGATTTTTTTAAAACGTGTATCCATTTTAAAGAGAGTCTATAGGGTGGTATTTTGGAGGGAGAAGCCGGGCGATTCTTGGGCAAGCCTGAACCTATTCGGGAGGAGCAAAATGACCTGGCTTGTATATACTATTAGTATATATTAACGTAACAAATATTCATTTAAAAATATCTACAACATAAAATTAGCTTACTTATACAGCTTAATAGGCTTAGAATCTCTCTAAATCTTGAAAGCAATCGAATGAAAATAGCCCCAAATAAAGTAATTTTTAAATTATGTGAATAATTTTGAATATATGAAATAATGTAATGTATCTACATGAATAATAATTTACAAAGGAAATAGAATCATACCATTCAATAATAGTAATATATATATACAGCTTAAATTCTCAGAGGTGAAAGGTAGTTCAAGATGTGTGGAGCCGTTTAAAAAAATTAATAACAAACTGACATACCACAATACAATGATCATCTGAATTCTGACATAAAGCGAAAAACATTTTTGACTCATAAGTGAATGAGAATGATTCTTATCCCAAGTCATGACTATTTTGAAGAACGATGACTCTGGAGGCCTCATTCATTCTTTTCCACTCCTTTTTACGATTTATGATTCTTGAGGAGTCATGATTCATTTTATAAGAACAATCTTTGGATAACTCGGAAATGAGTAGTTTTCAAAGAGTCGTTCTCGGACTAACAACAGACCTTGCTCTGAAGTTTTTTCCTAACCTTGGTCTTAAAAAAATGAGTAAACTCAACAAGATTCGAGGGGTAAACCTCTAACCCCAAACCAACATTTTGACCACTGAGCTGCCATGAAATAATAATAATAATAATAATAATAATAATAATAATAATAATAATAATAATAATAATAATAATAATAATAATAATAATAATAATAATAATAATAATAATAATAATTAATTTTAAAAAAAATAAATATAAATTAAAAATTTAATAAAGAGAAATATAAAATTAAGTAGACAATAAAAGTATTAAATAATGTAAATATAAAACTTATCACTTGTTACTTAACAGACACTTCACTCGTTACTTAACAGCACTCTTCACTTGTCTTAACACTACTATTATAAATAAATGTAAAAATAAAATAGTTTATAAAAAAAATTAAAACTATAAATATTAAAATATAAATAAGAAAATTAAAAATAAAATAAAAAACCAAAAATAAAAACTTTTACTAACTAAATCTTATTTTAAAAAATAAACTAAAATACAACAGGGTAAAATTTTTAAAATTATTAAAAACAAAAGTTATGACAAAATATGACTGGTAGCTCTGATAATAAAATAAAAATTAAAATATTAAAAATAATTATAAAAAAATAAAAAAAATTATATTATATAAATAAAATTTAAAAACAAAGAAAAAGTAAAAAAATGTAATAAAAAAGAAAAACATAAAATAAAAAAGTTCTTATAAATTACTAGTGAAAAGATAAAAAATAATGTAAAATAAATAATAAAAGGAAATGAGAAAAAAAAATAATAAAAGATAAAATTATTAAAAAAATAAAAATAAATAAAAATGCAATTTAGATAAAATACACAATATTAGAAATAAAAAAAAAAAAATTTTAAAAAAAAAATAATAATAAATAATAATTATTATATACTTAAAAAAAACATAAAAAGATAAAAAATTTAATAATAAAAAAATTTTATTATATTATATTTATTAAATTTTTTTAAAAAATTTAATATAATTAAACTTAAAATTTAAAAATATATAATTAATAAAAGAAATAAATTTTTAAATAAATACACAAAAATAAAATAAGTAGTAATATTTTAACTATTATAAATCTATTAAACCAATATAATATTAATTTAAATATAATTACGTTATATTTTAAGAAATAGTGAAAAAAGTACAAAACAATTTCAAAATAAAATAATTAAATTAAAAAACAAAACATACAAAAGATTAACTCCACAAATCAACAATTTCCTTGTCTCAGCCCATTTCTGCTTGTCGGATCGTACTTACTCCGACAAATATATAAAATAAAGCAACAAATATAAAATTTAAATAATTAAAAAAAAAATTATATAAAAAAATAATTTAATAATTTTATAAATAAAAATTAAAAATTAAATAATATTTAAATATAAAAAAATAAAATAAAATAAAAAAAAATATTTAAAAATATTAATAAAAATTAAAAAATTTAAATTATAATAAATTTTAAATAAAAAAAAAATAATTAAAAAAATAATATATATTAAAAATAATAATAAATAATCAAATAAAAAAAAATTAAAATAAATAATCAAATATAATAATAATAAAAAAAAAAAAAAAAAAAGTAAAATTATATATAAATATAAAAAAATAAATAAAAAAAAAAAATATACATTTAAAAAAATAAATTTAATATACTAAAATTAAAAAAATCAAAAAAATATTAATTATAATAAAAATATTAAAATTAAAAATTATATAAATAAATAATTTTAAAAAAAATAGTAAAAAATAAAAAATAAAAAAATAATTTATAAAATTATAAAATTATAAAAATTATTTAAATAATTAAAAATAAAATAAAAAAAATAAATTTTAAAAAATTAATTTAAATAAAAAAATTTTTATAAATAAAAAAATTTTTTAAAATTTAATATAATTAAATAAAATTAAAAATAATAAAAAAAAAAATTAATTAAAAAAAAAATAAAAAATATACTAAAACTAAAAAAAAGATTTTAAAATAATAATTATAAAAATTTAAATATAAAAAAATTAAATAATAAAAAATATAAAATATTAATAAATAAAATTTTAAAATAAAAAAATATAAAATTAAAAATAATAATATATTATAAAAAAATAAAATAAAAATTAATAAAAATTTAAAAAAATATAATTATAATAATTTAAATTATATTAAATAAAAAAAAAGATTTATTTAATTATAAATTAAAAATATAAATAAATATACAAAAAAAAAATAATACAAAGGAAAAAGGTATATACTTATTTAAAATACGCACGTTGATCGCATAACAGTAAATTGTCAATTCGAGAACAACCAACAGGCAGTGTACTTCTTTTGAGGTTTTACTACTCTTTTGCTTTTTACCACCAATTGGGATACTAAAACTACTATATAGTAACTTACTGTAATGGTCCGGTGTGACGAACGTATAAACGCCAATGGCACGACAATTTGCCTCTCTCTTTTATCCGTGTATCTTCTAACAAATTTCAAGACATACGTGACAATATTGTTCATCAATATCTATATCATATGTCGATTTTATCTTTTCTTTGCAGTTTATTCCTTATCTAACGTCTTACTCTAATTGTACGAATATGTAGTTATGAACCTTTATGTTCTGTGTGGTGTCTAGCTCTCCTATTCTCGTAGTACGTAACTTTTCTATATTTTAACCTATCTTATCGATTATATATAAACTATATCGAGATCATAGCGCGCCTCAGTTCATAGTTATAATATTGTTAGATATAGGTGCATATATATTTCTAATCCTACCGGAGTGTATCTGTAATACGATATATAACTATATTAAAGGTAGCTCTGGATAGATAATTAATAAAACATATATTAAAAGTGTATAAATTATATGATTTGATCTCTGATGAGTGAGTGGCATTTCCCCTGCGCCCCGACGTCTAGCTATTATTGGGTTGTCGAATTACTCGAAACAGTTTGATGGTCATGCTCTCTCATACATATTATAAATATATATATATTATTATTTCCTAACATAAAAAGGAATAAACTTTTTAGTAAAATAGTTCTTGATATATAAATAATAACTATTAAATATACATATATATATTATAGATTATATATATATATTATATAATTATATAATATATAGTATATATATATTATATAATATATACTAGTATAAAATACTTATATAGTATTATTTTTTTTAGAATGATATCATAATATATATATACAATATATATAATATATATATAAAGCTACCGAATTTTAATTACAATACTCAAAGGGGTATCAGTTACCAAATATTTTTATCAAAAAGAATCGTTTCGTGACGGTACCTTTTGAAAAAATCAAATTTTCACGTTATGAAATTTGACAAAGGTTTTATTTCTGATTTTTATTTATTATTTAACTTTTTATTTATTCTGTTCTTTTTTATACGTATATATATAAATGGAATTACCTTTTTCTTTTTTTCCAAAAAAACTTTTTGTAATTTAAAAGGAATAACTAATTGTTCTTTCATTGGAAATTCTTTACATTGGAAGATCACGAGCTTTCCTGGTGACAAAATTTCTTGAGTAAATGAAAATTTTTCGACTGACAATTATATACATTATATTTTAAATATTATATAATATAAATGTAAAAATGTTTTTTATTTTTGATTGACGATGCAATGATATATACTTTATAACAATTCTAAAACCTTGTGGTTTAAATAATAGCGTACGAAGGATTTTTTTCAAGTTTGATATTTTTCAGGATAGTCCTTTTTGTTTTTTCTCGATTTTTCATTTATAGAAATTTTTGCTTCCTAGTTTTTAATATTTATCTTATTTTTTCCATAGTCTTGAGCGTGTTTCCTATTTCGGTAGTTAAATCGCAGAACTGCTATTTAAAAATAAAGTTATTTATACACTGATCAACGTTAGGATGTTTTTTGAATGTTTTAATAACGAATTACAAAAGATCTAGTACACATGTGGTGTTTTACATTAGAGTGTTGTACATATTGTATTACTTTTAATTTTTTTCAGAAAAAATAGATAGAAAAAAAAGATCAAAAAAACTCGTAGATTCTCCATCCCTAATCATTGAAAACTGACCCTAAATTTAAGACGAAGTAAAAAAGATGATTTGAAAGTTGATTGACGCGGATATATTTGAATTTAGGTGATGGAAACCATAATAACAAATAAGCGATAGTCCTCAATTCGGATAATCAATCTGAGAACTATTTCTATAGAAAATACCATATCATTATATAAAACTCGTCGGATCAGGTCCACGATTCAGGATCAAATGTCATCAACTGGAGTGAAGCAACAAAAAGAGAAGACTGGTTCATTATATAATGTGTTAGTATTATTTATCATAAACATTATGAAATAAATAACGAATCAAAAAACTGTATGCCTTTTACATATATACATCTGAAATGAAGGAAGGGTAAACGAAGTCATTAGTGGGGATTCCAACGGTTTGTCCAGAAGCTTTATACAGATTAACATACCTATTTTATAAAGAACTAGTATCTTCTCAAAGAGGAGGAACTAGAATCTTCTCAAAGAGAAACATATAAAACAAAAAAAATCTCTGAGCCCTACCGGAAAGTGGGGGTTACTTCCCAAAAAGTAATGACATCCTAAAAGGGGAAGGTTGAGATCCAGTCAGAAGGATAGAACTCATCAAGAATTTGAATGTTACTTTGACAAACTAAATTGGGACGGAGTTCTGATGATCAAGCGAGTAAATTGAATAGTGAGTCAAGAAGGTCGATCGTGATCGCTCTTTATATCCTCAACGAAAAGAATGCCGGAAACGGTTAATCAGACGAGTGATTATTTGAAAAAATATAATTTGATATTATTAATGTTATGAATTATTAAATTTAATATCCAAAAAAACTAGTACAAAAGATAAAACCATATATTACATAAATTGTTTATTGAATAAATCAATATGGATTTGCTGTGAAAATTACTGAAAGTTTATAATGGCAGCCTTTAGCAACTCAGATCTTGTTATTAACGCGTAATTTTTATTCAGGGAGGGAATATATAATAAATGTAAACTTATTTAATTAAATGATATATTTCCAATTTATAAACAAACATCAAAACACATTCTCATAAATTCAAATCGATTTGATGTTAATATGAGTTTCCTATATAATTATGAAAAACATATATATTGGAAGTTTCAAATTTGGAAAAAATGAAAGGTCAACTGACCCAAAAATCTTGACCTTTCGATTCAAAGAGGTCAACGATATTACTTAATACAATTGAGAAGACTGGAATGGATAAGGATTCAATCAGATAATAATCCAAGTTCCGACACTCCTTTGATGCAACCAGTGTTAACTACGAGAAGAGAGGGGGGGGGAAACCTTCAAATTATGAAAATTTCTCAAAAATTATGAAAGCCTATTTTGGACAGGTGAGTGGTTAATTATAATTTTGTAATTACTGTAACTATAACTTTGATCAATGTCAAAATTTAAATAAAACTATAAGCCCCAAGTATTCTTATATAACTAAGGAATCAATAATCTTAAGACTTTAAACTCTGTTGTTCAAAATAAATAAACGGTTAAGCCTGGTATACCTTTCTATGTATCAGCTTCTTTTCGTAAATAAAGTTAAGGAGCTCAAAACATGTTTTATTGTTAAACTATATTATATAATATATATATATATATATGTATATTATACGTAAAAAAATATATTATATATATTATTATATATATATATTATATATAATAGTAATTTACAATTATATATTTATTATATACTATAATATCTACCTATAATTTAATATACTTATACTATATATATATATATAAATATATATATATATAAATATATATATATAATAGAATAAATATATAATATTGTATATATATTATATATATATTATATATACTATAATTATTTATTTATTTATTTATATATATATATAGTATATATATATGATTATTAATATACTATTATAATTCAATATATATATACGATATATATGATGAAGAAATTGAGGTTTGTGCTTAATATAGTTGTATCATAGCTTAATATATAATATATAGTATACTTTAACATCTATTCTTATATATTAATATTTACATATAATTAATGTAATAATAATACTTATAATATAAATTAAATATATTATATAAATTATAATTAATTAAATATATTAATAAGTATTTATATATATAATAATTATTAATTAAATTATAATATCAATTTAATATAATAATATAAAATATATATTTAATATAATTAATTAAATTATTTATATAATTTATATAATTAATTTATATTTAATAATATTTAATTAATATTTATAATTTATAATATTAATCATGTAATATATAATCGATTAATTACATTAATAATCTTCTTTATTTTAAATACTTGATATTTATTTTTTATTTTCGACATCATGAATAAAAAGTTAAGATATTTTTTTTCTCTTGATAAAAACAAGAAAACGTGGGATGAATTCAGGAAAATTCTCTTTATTCTTTTTTTAGTTGTTTATCAGTGTAATACCCAGGTGGATCTCAAACTTAGAGTATCTTTTGCTATTTACTCTGTTTAAATATTAGTCGAGAGAGGCAATTAACATATTGTAAATTTTCCAGGAGCGGAGTGCAGTGACTAGTTTATCCATAGTTATAAAGGGCATAACTTTACTACTTGTATAGTGTAAAGTCACAAAAGCGTCAAACCAAAAAACATATAAAAGATTTCCTAATATACATTCAAAAATAAATATGCGCTTATGCATTCTTCATACAGGAAAAACTTTTTTAATATTAAACAGATTTTTTTAACGAATTTGGAAAATAGCGAGTACTTACCTATTGAATGATTACTATATTTAAAAGTAAAGTGTTAAACGTTTAAATTACATATATGATGTTACGAATTTCTGAATAACTTCTATTAGAACGATTAGTGATCATATAACAAAATAATAGATTCATTTTTAAGATACAATGTGTTAATGCTATATCTAAGCTCTGCTAGGAGCAACATCAAGCGATCTCACAATTTAATAAAGGCGTATTTTAATAAAGTAATTAGCAGCAATTTCTGTATGCTTAAATTTTATCTCAAATGGGAGAAAAAATAAAGGTATATATGCAACGAGTACGAAGAATTTTCTCTCTCGATTTTGTTTATAAGAATGACGTGATTTCACTCATATCAGTGATAGACTTGATACAACCTCGAATAGCGTTACTACTCGGTACTTTAATTTCTCTTTTAAATGTTTGGTACCGGACTAAAAACAATTTTCGTTGAATAAAAGTTTTATTTGTTATATATTCAAATACTGTGATTATTTATAATATACCTATATTCTCTCTACATGATAAAATGCTTCAATTAGTAAGAGAAAAATGAGAATAGTCGTCAATGCAAATTCTCTACGGACTTCCTCAACACGACAATTTTCAGGATAACCACTCCGGGCGAAAGCCTATCATTTTTAACCTATTATAAGTTAATTTTATTATAAAAAGTATGTGTTGGCAGATGGAGTTAATTGAGAATATATAAAAATATTTACGAAAAATCCTTTTCTAACATGTGAAAACAAGTATAATACAAAAAAATCTCTTATGATTTCTCTCATTTGCTTATATTTAACCAGTAATAACAATACATATAAAAAAAGCTTGCACTGACGCGTGTTATCACTACTATTAGTTAAAAACCTTGGGTCGATTATATAGGTCTCAGTGATCAGTTCAATTACTTTTACTCGATTCACACCAACAGCAAATATGAGTCGAGTGGTAAGATCTATATGTATCTATTTACTTGCGTATTAATCACTCCGGACGACCACTTCCCAGAGTGGGTCTTCCACTTCCCAAGACAGCATCTTAATATTTATGAATGGCATTTCTTACAATTTTTTCATACTCTTTAAAAGGTATTTATATAACTAGCCTATTACTCCTTTTTAATTAAAATCAATATTCTCAAGTTATGAATATTGAATATGATTATATGTTCAAGGCTACTTCGAAATCGCTCTAACTTTTTAAAACATTAGCTGGGATCAAATTAATAACCCCAACTCCAAAGTAACAAACGCATTCAGTTTTCGAAATTAAAGTATAAGTAAGATAAATATTTAAATAAGATTATGTGTTTAATGTTCAATTTTAAGTATAGAGAAAATTATCTTGATAAGTTTTTTAGGTTGTTGATCTACCAGGAACTAATAAAGGTTTGATCGATTCGAAGCTTATTATCTGATAACGAATTATTAGCTTTAACCCGACGTTTAGTCAGGCATGTGCTCTCTCTTGAGGAAGTGAAGATCTAATGACGTTAGGTGACTTTCTTACTTACGGACGAATCATTAATATAAAAGAATAATTATTATAAGGGTAGGATCCAACTGAACTAAGATACACGAAGTAATTTAACTCAATATCTAAATAACTTATTGTGACATACGCTTTATCACTTACATCAAAATCTATAATAATTATTTTACGGTTGTGTAAATAAGATACCTCAAACTCCTGCCTAAATTTCCTAATAGCCCAAATATTTCTGAAACCGATCAAACACATGAATACATTATTATCCTATATAATCAAAATTTTAGAATTTCTTTGCTAATACATACAATAAAATACAAATAAATAGGCTTGACTTAATGCATTTATACATCTAACATATAATACTTGTAAAATATTTTACGGTTAGTGCAAAGAGAGATACCTCATTCACAAACACATGCCATTAAATTTAACCAAGGACTCCAGAAATTTTTACTTATACTGAAACCGAATATTCTAACTATGAAATATATTTATAGTAATTTCTTTGCTATTACATCAATAAAACCAATATAAATTAGGCTTGACTACGCTCATTTCACTAACAATAATAGTGAGTATAATATATTTTATCAGGTTGTAGTAAAAGAGATACCTCAAACACCTGCCTTAAATTACCTAGAAGCCCAAAATTAATTAGGGCAAGAACTAACGCGTTTGATCATATTTAGTAAGCTAGATAGAGTTTCCGTATTGTTTTCCTGTCAGCAAGCCTCATTGTTGCTACTAGTACGTATCAGTTTTCGTTTTAATACTTTCTATGTAAGGCTATTATGTATGTAAATTGTTTATTCATATATAACGTAATCAATAAGTATTGCAGTTGCATTAATCATTTAAACTCTTTTAGCCTTGTCTTCCGTGAAATCACGTTAAAGTCTCAGAAAAGACGCACAAATACATTGATGAAAAAGTTTGTTTGTTTGTCTAGGCGCTACAGTGTTGCATAGTTGACTGAATTAACTTGGCCAGGTACTTTTTGTAATTCCATTTGTTTGGAGAGAATGGAAGGATCACTCCACGCACATTTATTATTTTTGCATAAAGTAATAAGGATTGATAGTTAAGACTAGACTTAGTGTTAAATACTAACAGTTTCCCTCTGCAAAAGTCCAGTATCCTACGTTATAGAATTTCCAATTCCATTACCACCAGAAACATGGAGCTTGGACAAAGATGAAGATGCTGCTAATATCAAACCTTGCTTAGACGTATCAGGTGAAGAAGTGAAAATAAGTGACCTATATTTTTTGGGAAAATATATATGTACTTAGCTTCATTTAATTAATCAGTCAATAATAAATGAAATCGTTATTGATTTAAATGAATTTAAAAATAATAAAGTAGAATTTTGACATCAGGATTCAAAAGATGGAATCTTTCACAGCAGAATTTAAAGGTTAGTGTTTTCTTGATAGGCAGTATAAATTTGACCAATTCTTCTGCCAATATGAGGACCTAGTTTACTGCATACACATTGGAACATATACACAATCCTCAAAACAATGGTGTCCTTCTAAAGACTCCTTAAACCTAACTTGAATGCAGCCCTACTTTATTGTAGAATTAAGTATACATTAATTCAATTAGCTAACTTAGGCTGTTCACATGAAGAAGTTGTATGAAAAATGAAACTTCTTAACAGGATTTAGTGTGATAAATATTCAGGTAATTTGGTGGAGATTTGAAAGTGATAGTTCCCTTACTTGGATTGCAACTTAGCCACACTAGCTCTGTTGGAAGAAGATTATAGTAAATCAGGCACATATTACACCTGAAAAAAGTTATCTTCCACCCCTACACATAAAACTATGTATGATGAATAATACTTTTAAAGGAATGGATAGCAGGATTCCTGTTTCTGAACTACATATTCCATAATAAAATTAATTAAAAGATAAAAAATATATACTTATTGGACCACAAATAAGAAAACTAATGAATAATCATGTATTTGACGAATATTTGAAAGAAGTTAAGGTTGCTGCATGGAAACCATTTATAAATATGGTAAACAAATTCCTGTTAAACTATAAAGAAGATAACTAAATAGAGAATGTAGGGAGCCACTTCGAAACCACAAAACTATAGAGAGCTTCGATATAATATGTCTTTAAAAATTAATTTCTGACATTCGTATTTGAATTTTTCCTCTGCAAACCTTGGCTCTGTAAATAACTAACATGGAAAGCGTTTTCGCCAGGAAGTATCAAACATAGAAACACTTTACCAAGGAAAACGAAACACAAAAATGATAGCTGCTTAGTGCTGGAAACTAAAAATATCGTCTACCTTATGTCAACTACAGAAGAAAATCAAAATGAAATAAATTTAGCTCAGTGTTCAGTACATGAAAATAATTATTACAATTAAATGTTTTCCGTTACAATAAAATATCTTAAATGCTAGAAAGCTATGCCGGATAGAAAAACAATCCCAAAGTCTTTGAAATCATTCGAAAAAAGACTACTGTAAGAATCAGCTATCCCATTCGTTTTCTAAAAAAAATAAAAAGTTTAAACTTGTTTACTAGTGTGTTATTTCATTCATCCTTAACATTCACATTTAATAAGTCTATACACCAATGTTTCAGTAAAGTTAATTGCAGATGGGACCTACATCACTAATTTCAATGTCAAATTGTTTTTCACAAGTTAAAAAATTCCCTCTCTTAGTTTTATAAAAACTAAAAGTAACTTCTTTGTTTTCCGACAAATTATAATACAACATATCTCATTTCTAATGATGCTGTTCCTGCTGATGAATCTCCATCCAAGTATTGCCGCTTCCCAGCGTGCAGCGATTCGCTAAATAATGAAAATATTCATATGATAAAAAAATAGCCATATAGACCTCATAAGTCTCAATAAATATTTCCAGGGCTAGGGAGCCGTAGCCGGAGCCGGAGTAAAAAAAAATTTCTGTAGTTGGAATTAGATGTGGAGCCAAAAAAAAATTTAATTTGGGAGGTACCGGAGACAAATAACAAATAACTCTAAAATGAAGGGATTCACGTCCGGAGCTTCATAATTTTAAAAAGATGTAGCAGAATAGTTTTCAAATGTACCTAACCTTGCTATTTTTAAATACTGGAGCCTGAACCAGAGAAACGGCATTAAAAAAAAATACAAACTCTTTATGACCTGGTATACTCATTAACAATGTATGGGACACAGTTATTAAAGGCTTATTAACATTATGTTCGTAATCTCTTTTTCGATTATGAATTAAAATCTCTCGCTTGATTAATAAAATATTTGTTATTTTTCTTTTTCTTTCTTAAATTTGATTTATTTATTAAAATTATTTTTCTGAAGATAAGAATGGGTGGACTAGATCTGTAATTTGGTGTTTGATTCATTCTTCATGTTCATGATAAAAATTTTAATATTTTAAACCTTATTGTTAGAAGAAGATTCTAGTGTAAATTTTATGTTGGTATGAGGTTGTTAATATTATACTATACTATATTAATACTAACAACACCCTTCCTTTTCTAGACACTCCTATCTCATGGCACACAAACACAAATCTACAGTACACAATATACAGAAAACCCACTTGAAACACCAATTACACACACTGGTTCTTTTCACTCACACGTAACACAAAAATAGGTATTCTCTCCTCTCTATTTCTTCGTCGCACTTCGTATATGCTCTCCACCCTTTCTAAAAAACGAAATCAACTTCTTGTTTTCCAACTTCAAAAAACTTTCATACCCACATTATATCATCAGCAAAGCACTCAACAAAGCAAAAAGAAAATATTACCACCAGAAACAAAGAATGACACATCTCAAAAATCTTACCTCCCCCTTCCCCAAACACACCCTATAAACATAAAAAACATTTTACCAAATAACATCACCATTACATCATCTGACACCCTTCCATTAAAAAAGATCTTCCTCCCAAACAGAAATTCAACAAAAAATAACACTCAATGCATTTACACAGTTCCGTGCAACAATTGCGATCTAATTTACGTTGGTGAAACTCACGATTTTGAAAGAAGAGCCAAGCAACATCGTTATGACTTAAGAAAGGACAACAGAAATTCAGTGCCCTTATTACTCACAGAACAACCTCAAACCATAGCATTAACATAGGAATGAAAGGACACCAAAAATTGATTACATATAAAATGATTCAACCAAAAGAAGATTTTAGTCAGTCCCTACTGCATAAGAAAACACAGAGAATTTTAATAAAACAGGAAGACGAAATAACATTAGTTCATATCCAAAATTCACTGATGAGTTTCGACGAATTACAAAAAATTGAACAATAAAAATAACCAACCAAAATTAAATTTTAGATAACTAACTTCGAAGACATTCCAGATTTTAAAGAAATCAATAGTTGAAAGAAGGTTCCATTAAAAAATTAGGAACGAAAAGCTAGTATTAACGTTATGTTTTTAAGCTTTTTTTAAACATTAAATTTTAACAAAAGATTTAAAAAATAATTTCATTCGGTTCTCGTTGAAAGTCGTTGGCTTGTAAAAACGTTGTATATATATATAATATATATATATAATATAATATATATATAATATATATATATAATATATATATACTATATATATATAATATATATTATATAATATATATAATATATAAATATATATATATATATATATATATATATATTATATATATATATAATATATATATATATATATAATAATAATAATAATAATAATAATAATAATAATAATAATAATAATAATAATAATAATAATAATAATAATAATAATAATAATAATAATAATAATAATAATAATAATAATAATAATAATAATAATAATAATAATAATAAAAATAATAATAATAATAATTAATAATAATAATAATAATAATAATAATATAATAATAATAATAATAATAATAATATATAAAACTTCAGTTTCTCACCATCAAATTTAATATTAATTAACCAGTAATCACATACCTTTGCGACACGAGATCCACACATTCCTGCCATCTTGGGGGTCTAGTGGAAAGACCAACCAACACTTGCAGAAGTTTAAATTCCAATTCTCTGATATCTTCAGACAGGTATGGCGCCGAATCAACAATGATTCTCCATATTATATAATTTGCAATAACCCTATACGAAACATAAAGCCATATATAATATATATAATAGATATATATATATATTATATACTATGAGTCATTCATCCTTTAGAAGTGATATATATTAATATATATATATATATATATATATATATATAATATATATATATATATAAATAGAGATATCGCCCACCTCTCACGGCAGAGCCCTAATCAAGGAAGGGGGGGGGGTATTATTAATCATGCTATGACCAAGCCAAGTCCAAGAAAGAATAGCTCACATTCTCCCACCTGACCAGTTGCGAACCTCGGAACCTCGGAACCTCGCTATGTTTGACGAGTGCTTTACCACTGAGCTATCGGACCCTTTTATACAAATAAGTATAAGTTAAATTAAAAAATATGTACATATATCATTAATATTATCATCATCATCACCCACATTATCTCCCCAAGACTGGGGTTAAGGTGCGTAGCATGCACTGGAAACAGAAAAGCAGTAGAAGAATATGACGCAAGTTGAAAAGGAAGTCCAGCCTTACCGCCTCCGTTATAGCTTTTAGTGAAAAGTCGTCGCAGTCAGAAAATCACCTAGAGCTTCACGAGACCGCGACGGACCCTCACTCTGGCATCTCGTCAATGTAGGGTTCATCTCTTGGGCCAGGTGGGTCACAACAACAACCCTCTCCTCTCAAAAAAAACCGCCATTCACTCCTACTATGCACCTTTCTTCTCGCCTCTGCCAAACTCACTTTCTCTCTCCAGTCATTTCCTTTACTGACTCAATCCATTTTTTTTTGGTCTCCCAGCCGGACTCCAAGCACACACACTGCACCACTATACATCCGCTTAACCAACCTACTATCATCCATGCTTTCCACATTACCACACTATCTCAACCTACTTACATTTATTTATCCCTTTCTTCACACAACACAACTCTCTTATGAGATCATTCCTCATTTTATCAATTCTTCTCTCACCTAACAAGCCCTTAAGATTGTTGATCTGAACATATTGTACTTTAGATCTATAAGTCTTATTCCAGACCATAGTTTCACTAATATACACTAACACAGGTAACAACAATACTCTAATCCAAAACACTAGCCGCAACTCAAGACTTAGTCCCCTTACATTCCACCAACCGATTTAAATTCCACCAACCAACCTTCTAGCCATCACAACTTTAAATACTACAGCTCGGCCATCAAAATCCGTTCCATTTTCATCCAACATAATATTCAAAATATTAAACTCAGACCACTTGTTCCAGCTTTCTCACCATAACATAACTTCACACCGAGGATTGTCCTCACTTACAACCATAACCTTATATTTATCTAACGTTTACTTTCAAAACCCATCCTTTACACACCCTGTGAAAAATTTCTCTACCAATCCTCTTACACCCTCTTCTTCAGAATCTCCACACAAAACCAAATCATCCATATATAATAGGCAGGGAACCCTACACTCTCTTCCATTCTCCATCTTTCTAACACCATCCCTTGCCACCAACCCTTCTAATTTTTTTTCATAACCCCATCCAATAACAAATTGAAATAACAAAATGACATAACACATCTTTGGCCCCACTCGCTATTAATATTAAAACCAATCACTTTTAACTATCCATTTATTCTTACACACGACTCCACTATCGTTCCATACAATACTTTTGATTCATATCGAGCTTACCACTAAACATCATATATCATAACACCCTGCCATAGAGCTTCATAGTATGCCTATTCATAGCCCCTGTATGCAAATTCATAAAACCTTCAAATATAATTAATTTATTCTTCTTTAAGCTCATTTTCTCAATCATTTGTTTCAATGTAAAGATTTTATACACACATCCTCTACCACTTATATATATATATATATATATATATATATAATATTATATATTATCATATAATATAATATATACCTATATCTATATATATATAATATATATATATATATATATATATATATATATATATATATATATATATAATATATATTATATTATATATTATATTAATATATATATAATAATAATATATATAAATATATAATATAATAATATTATATATTTACAGATAACACCTCTGCTCAATCGGCAAAGGCCCTAATCTAGGAAGCGGTTGTTAACTTGATTAACGTCCCGGAGCAGGAATGTAGCAAAGCCTAAGGAAGAGAATTGCTCACATTCTCCCACCCTGCCTAGGAACCGACCGGGGCCCCGGCCCGGCCCCGGCCCCGGCCCCGGCACCCCGGCCCCGGCCCCGGCCCCCAGGCCCCGGACCCGGCCCCGGCCCCCGGCCTCCACGCCCCGGCCCCGGCCCTGAGCCCCGGCCAACGCCCCGCCTTTTTAGCGACCACGGCCCCGGCCAAAATCAGGAAAAACCGGGGTTTTCTACCGGGGGTTAACTGTAAATTTACAATAAATAATAGAGGGGTAAAAATCAAAACAAAATAAAAAGTATATTTTTACATTCATTACTTCTTTTCTTTGTTATAAATTGAAGCAAAATATATAAACATACCTAATATAATCAATTTTTTTTTTGGTATTACTATGATTTCAAATTAAAATATGAGGCCAAAATTATATTTTTTTTATTTTTCGGCGATTTTTAACATAAAAATATCGAAATTTTTTATATATTTCAAACGAATTCGCAGATGGAAAGAAATATACTTGTTAAACTTTTTAAGGTGTAGTTATTAATTATGTTTATAAAATGAGGGATGTTTCCAGAAATCTTTTTTAACGCAAAATCATTTTTTAAATTGAATTAAATTATATAATATATATATATATATATATTAATATATATATATATATATATATATATATATATAAATATATATATATATATATAATATTTATATATATATAAATATATATATATATTATATATATGATA
>JABUQX010054687.1:0-15000 GCA_015478945.1 Trachelipus rathkii
AATAATAATAATTAATAATTAATTATATATAATATATAATAATAATATAATATTAATATAATTATAATTATATAAATTATAAATATATAAATATAAACAAATATAATTAAATTTATACATGTAATTAAACAATAAATTAATATATAAATTAAATTAATTAATAAAACTAAAATTATTTATTTTATGATACTAACTAAAGAAATTTGAACCACGCAAACCGGAATCACTACTGAGCGCATATATTTATATATACTAATATAATTATATATATATTATATATAATATATAATAACTATATATCTTGGTAGTAACTATTATATATATATATATAATCATATAATAACCTTATATATATATATATATATATATATAATAACTACTATATAATTGTGGAACCATTCACCTCACCTTACACTTACATATCTTGTACCGCTAAATGTAAAGGTAATATATATATATATACATCATAACTTATAACTTACTTATATAACTATCATACTTATATATAGACTTATTATATAACTACTACTAATTATTATATATATATATATATATATATACTATATAATTATATAAATAATATATATATATAAATATAAATATATAAAAATTTAAATTAAATAATAATAATATATATAAATTATATATAAATATATATATATATAATAATAATTAAATAATAATATATATATAATATATTATATAATAATAATAATAAATATAATAATAATAGTAATAATAATAATAAAATCATAATAAAATAATATAAAATATAATAATAATATTAAATAATAATTAAATATATAAATATAAATAAATTAAATATAAATATATTAAATAATAAATATAATATAATTAAATTAAAGTAATATATAATTATATTAAATTATATTATAAATAATTAAATAATATATATATATATAACTATTAAATTAAATAATATAATTATAAATATAATAATAATTAAATAACTATATATTAATATAATATAATAAATAAATTAATAATAATTAAATAATATTATATATTAATATATATATATAATAAATAAATATATATATATAGAAGTAAAAAATATAGAGTAGTAAGAGTAGATAGAGAGAGTAATCAGAGATATAGATGAAGTATACATAATGAGAATAGAAGTGTAATGAGTATAATAAATATTGATATATAATATAAAGAGTAATAGATCTAGTAGTAGAGAGAGAGTATATAAGTATATAATAGTATATATATAGTAAACGTAATGATAGAGAGAGTAATCTAATAGTAAGTATTAAGAGAGAGAAGAAAGAGGATAGTAAATCAGAATGAGAGAGAAGAGAGAAAGAGAGAAGAGATTTATATCATATATATAATATATATAGGTATATATATAATAATAAGATGAATGAGAGACAGACAGACAGAGATAGAGAGAGAGAGAGTAATGAGAAGAGAGAGAGAGGTAGAGATAGAGATAGATGAGGTAAGAGAGAGATAAGAGTAAGAAGTAAGAGAGTAATGAAGTTGATGATGATGCTAAGCACAAGAAGAATGATGAGAAACGCGACGGAGCAGAGGGACCGAATCAAGTGAACATATATATATTAATATAAACAGAGGTAGACATATATAGAAAATATAGTAAGAAGAGAGAGAGGATATATGTAGTAAGAGATGAGTAATAGAGAGAGAGAGAGAGATAGAGAGAATGAGTAGAGAGAGAGATAGAGAAGAGTAGAAGAGATAGAGAGGTAAGAGAGAATAGAGAGAAAAGAGAGAGTTGAGATAGGACATTATAGTATAAAATATACAGTAAAGTAGTCACTATAATAACTAAATTATTATAAGAAATATATAAAGAGTAAGAGAAAAATCTAAAAATGGGAGATTACCATATAAATAAAATATAAGTCTAAAATATAATAATATATTAAATAATTATAATTAATTAAATTAAAATATTAAATAAGTAAATAATAATAATAATATATTAATAATATTATAAATATTAATTAAAATATATAATAATAATTAATTAATATATATATAATAAATATAATAATAATTAATAATATATAAATAATAAATATAATAATATTATATATAAATATAATCAATATATATTAAAGATAATATAAAATAATACATTCGAATAAATGATAGATTGTAAACACGTTTGTATGAAATGTATATACATAAATATAGAGAATAAAATAATGAAAAAAATCATATTATATTTTGTTTAATTTACATGTCCAGTTTCTTCTATTTACTGATAAAGACGATTTTATTCTAGTGAACAATTATTAAAATTTTATATTTTATTTATATATATTAATAATATATATAAGTACATATATATATATATTATATTCCTATTTTACTTAATAAACTCAGAGTTATTACATATAGTTACAGATATATATTTATATATATTTAAAACTTATTAACATATATATATATAGTATATATAAAATTTACTATATTATTATCTATAGAATATTACTATATTCATATCACCAGGAATATATAGTAATATGTATTATATTTATCCACTATATAATTATCTTGAAAATAGGAGAGGATATCTCTTATATAAATTATTATAGTTAAACACTTAGTAATTTGTGTCATATTTATATATATTATAGTCATACTACTCACATTAGTAAACAGAAAATACCATAATATATATATATAAAAGGAATTAAATTTATATATATAAGGTTTAAGCAATTAGCAATTTAGATCATTATATATTTAATATTATGACTTTAAAAATAATAATAATATATATCTATATATCACATTTTTAGCGACACAATGTATAATGATTAAAAGTGGTTGAAAACATGATATTCCATAATGCAGTTATGAAATACAGAATATGATGCAACCATTTTTCAGGTTAAATATGTAGAAATGATCTATGAAATTTGAAAAAAGAATCAATTAAATATAAATAGCATAATGACAAAAATTACAAAGCAAAATTATAAAAATTATTATATAATATTATTATATATATATACCAATTATTTTAAATTATAAATGGTGATATTAACTAAAAGTACATGAATTGACTTTATACAATTACAATTACAATAATTATTCAATTAATTATTATATAACAAGCAAGATAAATATATATACCTACAATTAACATAATGACATGCTTGCCTCTGGCGACCATGTTAGATAATGCCTAAAAAAAACGGTTACAATGAAACAATGAATAATTACTTTTCAAGACTGCAACTGATATAAATTGAATATCCGGATTTGAATTATAATATAGAGAGTATTAAATTAAATATTGTTTATTAAATTGTCTTTTTTGAATCACTTGAGGGTTATCAATTATATTATGTAATATTGTTCTATATATCCTTAATATGATTTTCCTATAGAGTAAATACTGAATTGACACCTACAAGAATTAATAGATTGACTACCTTATTAATTATAATAGGTAAATTAATTACTATTTATTGATATTATATTTAATTTTCATCCTATATTAGATTTATTGAATTTTAATTTATATAGATATAATTGAGCTATACATTTTATGGAGCGAGACTAATGTATATGGTAAGGGGAATGTATTGGATCATCTCGATTGATTTTCTAACCATTTGAAATTTTCTTAATGTGGTCCTTCACACTACTGAATAAAGAAATTTAGTACATTTTTAAATGTAAGTGTTAAAAATCGAATACGATGCCAATATCCCAGTATTTATAAAACTAAAAGCTCAATTTTATTAACAGCTCAATTTTATTAAATACACACAAAATCAGTAATAAATTAATATAGAGATAATTTATCTATAAGGAATAAAATCGCATGTCTCAGAATACTGAGATTTCTGGTACTGTAGTTATGAGTCCAATTTAGGTTACTCTTAATATTCCGGAAAAAAAGGGCATTCTCATGAGAAGATTCCTGTTGCATAGACAATCTTCTGAATTTTACTTTGTAATAGATTCTTAGTAGTAAATATTATATGTTAAAGTAGAGATCAGCGAGTGTTGTAAAATCATAACGAGTTCAATCAAACATTTCGTAGGGGGACGTTATTGTTGGGCAACAGATTTGGATTTTCTTCTGTAGATCTCCCCAAGCCAAATTAATTCGCAAGTTGAGAAATGGTATAATTCGAATATATATAATATAAGTTATCGGGGTCTTTTCGGAAATACATTTTTCCGATCAAAAGCATATAATACACTTTCCTGTGAAATTCCTGGTACGCACAAGTAATGAATTTTCATCGTTTCAGGTTATGCTGGATATTAAGAAATCCTGAAGTATTTTAATCGATACGTTGATTGGCTGCGCATTCGGTAAATGTTTGCTCGAACTCTTTAGAAAAGATGAGATCATAGCCTTAGTTTTTTTCTGTTCAAAGAGAGCTTATTAGGACGTTCATTTGTAATCTCTTGCAGTTTCGTTGATTAGTTTTGAAAATTTGGCCTTCCGTACCTACCCCATTGAAAAGTAACACCCCAACAGTATCGTCTGCTATGATGTTGTAAACACTTTGAGGTGCTTAAAACAAGATCATTAATAATATATTATAAAGAAAAAGAGGTCCAAGGCACTACCACCTGAGGTAAACCCCAGCTGTTACATTACCATTCGGGAGCATGAGTTACCAATGTTAAACATATGTTTTCTGTTGCTTTGAAGTAAGATTCGATGGGGGCCATTCCTAGCGCCATATTTTTTCTACTTTCTGATTATAGATGTCAAATGATATCAAAGCCTTGGTTATACAGCATTGTATCTTCATTTCGGTGTACCTGGCTACTAGCCCATGTAGATAGGAGAGAAGCCGCGTCCCTGTAATCCTCCTTCCCTCCACAAACCCATATGTTGGAACAAATCAATGATATTAAAAATAGTCAGTACAGCACTATTGTAATCAGATTTTCGTATTTTGTATATCGAAGGTAAAATATCGACATGGTCCTGATGATTTTACTTACCTCAGGATGTTCAGATTTATACAGGGTACAAAACTCTGGGGCGCACCTTTTCCACATCGGGGGACACTACCTCTGAATATTTTCTTTGAAACTGAAAGACACCTCGTTCCAGAATCTCCAGCTGTCCATTTCAAGATTCTTGCTGGGAGAGTGGGTATGTGAAAATTTTTGACGTTCAATTTGATAATGATATATAATGATATTCACTTGTTGAGCGAGTAGCAATTGAAATTAGTTTTTTGTTTTCCAAAAAAATATTTCAAATCCTCTGCCTCAGAATATTTGTTATCAGCAGTAGGAGAGCATTTAATTGCCGCGCTTCTTAGTCAGATTTGCTTGTAGATATTTGAGGAAAGTATCGTTTGACGGTCTATTTTCCTATATACTCCCCAAGAAATTTGACACTTGTAGAGTTCAGCATAACAACTCAAAGAGTGTTAATCACAACTCAGAAATCACCAACAAGTATTTATAATTAAGTTTTGTAATACAAAAGAAGAATGTCACCTTCATATTGATCTCTCTACAGTATATATATAATATGATAAAAATCTGAAATGGTGAAACCAATGTTAGAGTCCTCAGTAAGCCTGGTCTCTGAAAGAATATAATTATAAGATATTAATAATTATTAATAATATTATAAATATTAATAAAATTAAATAATTTAATAATATAATAATAATTAATAATAATAATAAAATTTTTATAATTTATTTTATATTTTTTTTATATAATAATAAACACAAGATCTGCAAGCATTAAAATCTTCTATAACAATAATAAAATAATATAATAATATTATTTATAATAATAATATAATTTTATAAAAATAATACTAATAATATAATAATAATAATAATAATAATAATAATAATAATAATAATAATAATAATAATAAAAATAATCATAATAATAATAAGTACCGCAAAGTAATAACAATAAAGGCGTTTGTTGAAATGGCAATTTTATAAGAAGAACGATGAAACCGTTGGACGGGGAGAAAGAGATTGCGGTAGAAGATAGAGAGAGCGGGAGCAGAGAGAGAGAGAGAGAGAGAGAGAGAGAGAGAGAGAGAGGAGAGAGAGAGTCTCTCTCTAGAGGGATATATGAATTTAACCATCCAAGATATGTGATGTATTCTCCATCGAAGGATGAATGACTTCCCTATTCATAACGAGCAACTTGGGTAGTATGAAGAAGTTCAGAAGGCTTCTCAGAACATCTATCTTTGTAGAAGCTTGTTCACAAAGAAAAGAAATACTAGAGAGTATTAAGAGCAGAGTAGTGGAAAGATTGAGTTTTATATTTTTTTAAATTTTTGTTGTTGTTTTTTGTTGTTTGAGATTGAGTTGTATATTTTTTTAATTTTGTTGTTGTTGTTTTTGTTGTTTGGAGTAGATTTTTCTGTCTCCTCTTTTGTGACAAGGGCAGACGTCTATCAAATTACATCAGAACTAAGGGAAAATTCAAAATCCGTTGCTTAATTGAAGGCCGAAATGTTCCGATACAATCCATTTGAAAGTGTTCAAGCCATTGGAAAGTTGGAAAATTAAATTAATGGAGTGTATCCCAGACTTTACCAATGAAGTACATGTAAAATTTCTGAAGAAATAAGTTTTTGAGATGTTATAATGATATTTTGATCATTTTGTATAAATTGTTGCTGAACTTAGGTTAGTAGCTTTCAGATTTTTAATGAAATTTTGAGGTGTAGTTAAAGACAAAGTGACTACAAGAGGCAGGGAACTCTCCTAGTCACTATTTTTTCTTCTAACGAACGTGCAAGGAAAAGAGATATTAAGGAGAATTATAGAAGAAAATATGAGAGGAAATAAGAAAGGAATTATAAAAATTGCTTCTTTGAATGTAAGACGTGCGAATGATGAGGACAAGAGAGAAGAAATATAAATACTTTGCAAGAAGAGGGGACTGGATATATGTGCTTTGAGTGGGATTAAGCTGAAATGTAAGGGAGAAGAATGGTTTGGAAGCTACAGGGATTTATTTTCGAGGTTGAGTGAGAGAGTCAGAACAAGAGATAATGTAGCAAAAATAATGGAAAAAGAATGGTGAGGTATATCAGAATTCGTAAATTTATCACCTTAAGATTAAATGCTTATAAAGGTGAAATTGAAAAGTAAAAAATTGGGTATTTGTAAGTGCACTATTGCCCCCGTAAAATGCACAGTGCAGTAGATATAAGGACGAGTTATGGGAGTCTATTGTTTGGGGTAGTTTTAATAGGATGATAAGGTGTGTTCGTTGCGTTTGCGTTAGGTGATGTAGAAGAGGAATTGTTTTCCTTTTTAGAGTATGCGGTAAGAATGAAAATTGGGAAAGGGTGTTGGTATCAGGTGCTGCTAGAGATACGATATTGGAAACATGGTTTGTTATTTCTTTATTTTTATATATTTTTTTATATATATATATATATATTATTTAATATATAATATATATATTTTTATATTTATTATATATTTATATTATTAGTCGTAGCCAAGGGGGGCTGAGGGGGCTTGCATGCCCCCCCGTTTTCGCGTGATTTTTTTCAGCTAGAACCCCCATATATATATATATATATATTATATATATATATATATATATATATATATATATATTATATATTATATATATATTATATTTTATATATATATTTATATATATATATATATATATATATGTAGGACGGGATTTCTCCCCGCCCTCACATAATCCTGTACACTCCCTAATAGCTTTTGTACACCAAGCTATATACACCTGTAACTCACTCAAAAGGGACTTTCTAATATGTTAAATTTTTAATTGTTATTTTTTTGTAGTATTTAAGACTCTTCCGTGTGTCTCCATTGACGTGGGAGGAGTCACCCTGAAATGACTCGAGAATGATGGCACTCCAGGGAAGCGAGGCAGTAAGATCTCAAGCATAAGAAGTAGAGGTCGTTTGGGTGTCGGCTTGTTGGCCTGGAAATTGTGTATTTGAATTATACAAATATGATGTTAAATTTGACGAAGATTATTCATAATGCCGAATGGTCCTTGTGTTAACTTTGAAACAATTGATACTATTATTTACCCTAGATTTAATTTATCTTGATATGCTATATACCCCTTCCTTTTATTCACTGTAATTAATTCTTCAAGGATTAATGCAAAGAAATGGTAACCCTTTCAGAGTGACATTGAACTCCCATACCTAACTGATCTGAGAGTTGTCGGTTTTCCAGTGCCATTTAAGCAGTGAAGTGAAAAAAGTGCCAATTTCAAACAAACAACACCCAACAAAAAACAGTTCAAATTCCCCGAAAAAGCAGTGAAACAAGAAACCCTATCCCAAATAGTTCTGATAAGGGAGGTGAAAAAAAATAGAAAAAGAAAAAAAAACCGATCTTAATTCACAGTTGAGGAAGTAAGCCATTAAGAGTTCAAACGAAGAAGAACAACCGTATGCTTATTCAGTGACTCGCTATCCATCACCCCATCCCCTCCCCAGTCCCCGCCCCACCGAAGGAGTAATGAAGAAGGTGACGCCATACAATAACGAGACAGAATCGACGCAGATCCAAGGAGAGCATGAAGCATGCATCCCTGGTGAAGAGTCCACCCTCCCCCACTCTCTGGGGGAAGAAAAGAAGAATTCCTCTCTGCTATTCCCCCTTCAACGAATTCAATGCCTTAGAGTTTTTTGGGCAACCTGAATTTTTAACCTTAATGAAATCCCCCGATCAAAGGGAGAGGGTAAGACTTTTGGCATCAAAATTACCAAGCATTGAAACTTCCCTAAAAGACGATTGTTATACTAAACTAGTAAAGGTAATAGAAATCTATGGCACCACATCGCTAAGAACGCGATAGAAGAAGTTTATCAATCAGGATGAAGGGGGAGGCTCTCCGATTAAGCGTTAGAATGTCTCGGTTATCTTCGTCGTCGGGCCTGCAAATTTATTAGAGAACTCTTTCTCCCTTACGATTGCCTAAGCAATTACAGATCTCCCTCATGACGACGGAGAACCATGAATTAATTGAAATTGCTGACGACATTTTTAACAAATTTTTCCTCCAAAACGGTGCTTCGCCAATCCCCCGCGGGGGGAAGAAACGAATGGCAGCCTGTGAACGCCGTACGACCAGCAGAAGAGAAAGTCACCAAGCCACCCAACAGAGAGACTTCAGCCCAAGAGAGGGAGATAAGTCGACTGATAATCTCTCATGAAAAGTAGCTGAAGAAATGAGATCACTCGCCAAGAGCGTCATAGAGCTCGCTAAGACAATGTGTCAGAATGCGAAGAATTCCCCCACCCCCAGCAATAATCAGGGTTCAAGAGAAAGAGGCTTCAACCGATCAACTTATAACAATGTTGCAGCTGGCCCAAGTACTGAAGGCCTTTGTAGGTTCCATAGGAAATTCTTGCATAAATCATTTAGGTGTGAAGGTCGATATTGCCCAATGTATGCCTTAATTAAACAACCCCCGGCAACTCCCTCTCCCCCGCAGCGGAACTCCAACACTTCGAACCAGGGAAATGGAGAGGTTGGCCTGTGAGACGACTCTCGGGCCAGATGGGTTTAAATATGTGGGGGAATAACGCTTGTGTGAGTAGAAATCCTTGTAATTGTTTACCCTGCAACTTTTGTATGAATAAGTCTAATTTTGGGCGGGGAAATATTAATTTTAACTATAGTAGAAGACATTATTATAATGATAATCAAACCAATGGTAGGAATTATAGTCGTAATTATAATAATAGAAATTACAGTAACTATGATAGGGACAATTTTTATAATAATAATCACCATGGTAATGAAAATATTAATTATAGCAGTAATGGTTATGATAATAATGCACGTGTTGATCATAATAAATTTTATAATAATAATGAGTATGCTAATCTTAATGGCCATAATAGTAATAGATATTTTAGTAATAATTGCAATTATGTTAATCGTGGGTATGATGGAAATGTTAATTATATTAATAGATTTAAATGGAATAGAAATTTTACTTGTAAAAATAATCAGAGGCAGGAGCGGGTAATTAACAATGCATCTGAAATCGAAAATTTTAACGGTGAAACGATGACTCAAATGGCTGAGAGAGGGGCTTCTAGTGAGTCAACCTCTTCCCCACACGAATCAACCATGAAGAAGTCAGTAGGGGTAGAGTCATCTTCAACTTTTAATTGTAACTCAATGCATGATGAATTAATAACAAATAAAATGACAATAATGATAGTATGATTGTAGAATTAGAAATGATAGCCATAATGATGGCAATAACGGTTTTTGTAAATTCTTATAATTCTTTGAAAGCAATAAACTGGTGAATGAGTCGCTGTTCCGCCCCTCGGAGTGACCTGGCTCCCCCAACGGTTGAATCACTGGGGAAGAAAGGCGGGGAGGAGGCGATTCAGACTTGTGACCTCCATACTTGTTGATAAAAATAATGATAAATGAAATTTGTAATTAATGAAAGGGGCGAAATTCCCTTTCTGAAAATGAAATTGTATTAGCTTTAAGGGATGAAGGAGGTTCTTCTCTTCCCGATAAGCATGAGGGATCATTAATTTTAAGAAATAGTGCCATGTGACTTATACTGTAATACTGTTAGTGGAAGTTTCTGGCACTCAAACTAAAAATCGTTGCACTATTAGCGATTAAGTTTTCGATAGATTGTATTTATTCAGATAAAACTAATAATGAAACCTACTTATTAGATACGGGGAGCTGTCTGACCTGGTGGTAGCGTCTGAATTAGATAAGGGGGGTGTAGTTATTGGCACTGCCAGAGCCGCAAATGGAGGTTGCATGAACATTTATAATAAAAGGGTGATTAAAATTGATTTGGGGTTAAATAGACTGTACAATGTGCATGCCTACGCCGCTGATATTAAATTTAATGTCCTTGGCATGCCTTTCCTCAAAAAACACGGGTTTATTATTGACTTTAGGTGTCATTATTTATTAGATCCTAGCACGAAACGTAGTATTTCTCTTAGTAATGAGGCTTTCGATTTTTCCAAGCATGTACGAAATTCTATATTTCCTCTAGCCGCTGTCTCTTTAAATATACCGCTTTGCGAATACGAATTGGTTAATAATTTAATTAGGAAGTATCAGGTCTTGTTCTTGAATCCCTATGAAGCACCTAATTTAAATTTAAAGAATGATCAACTCAAAAGATGGCGCTTTATCTGTACAAAGTACAGAAAGAAAGGAGGCGGGGCTTATTTTAACAGCTGTGAGAACAATTTTTCTGCTCGCTCACAACCCGACGCTAACGAAACTATAGGGGAGGGGGGAGGGGGGGTAGAGATTGTACTATTGGGAGGGGGGTTGAAGATTGCACTGTTGAGGAGGGGGGATGGGAGAGAGAAGAGTGCCCCTTAAAAGAAGAGATTTTATGCGAGTTGGCGGCGAATTACCCATACCATGTAGAGATCAAAGGCACGCCGATACAGCTAAGGAGTAGAAGTATAGCACCGCATCTTTTTGAAAAGGCCAAGAAGGAAATCAATAAATTATTGGACGCGGGGGTCATTTCGCGGGGGAGAAGCGATTGGGGTTTCCCAACTAGTTTCTTGCCAAAGCCGGATGGCAGAGTTCGTTTAGTCGTTGATTTGAGATTATTGAACCAGAGATCAACCTCTGACAATTTTACTCTGCCTAAGATTAAAGATATCTTACTGCAATTGCAACATTGCAAGTTGATAACACGGCTAGACGTTCGGCAAGCTTACTATAACGTGCCGATCAGCGAGGAAACAAAGAAATATTTCACTATTACTTGTCCTTTTGGTAACTACAGTTTTAACTATTTAATACAAGGACATAAGTGTTCTTCTAGTGCCTTCCAGCGCCTCATGTCGATCTTATTTGGAGATTTAAAGAATGTTTTTGTTTATTTGGATGACATATTAATTGCCAGTTCGACTCTTGAAGAACATGTTGCAATGTTGGAGAAAGTTTTAGAGAGATTGAAGTATATGAAAATTTATATGAACCCAAAAAAATGTGTACTTGCAGTCGGAGAAACAGATTTTCTAGGTTTCAATATTAGCGAGAAGGGAATTAGGCCTAGTAAGGAGAAGATCGATGCAGTGGTGAATGTTGCAAAGCCAACAACTATCAAACAACTTAGAGCATTCCTCGGTCTATATAACTTTTGCCGAATGAACATAGTCGGAGCAGCCCAATTGTTGCAACCCCTAACAAAAATGTTGAAGGGAAAGCCTGCCTCCAATAAAAGGATTTCCTGGGGAGTGGAAGCAGACCGGGCATTCCAAGAAGCTAAAGCGGCAATGGTGAGTGCCACCCTGTTGTCGTTCCCCGATGAAAAAACTGAGTTACTATTATACACGAAAGTGAGTGAGTTCACTATAGCCAGCGCGCTGATGGGAGAAGAAAATAATCAAACGAAGATTTTCTCTCTTTACAGTACCATACTTACTGAGGTGGAAGTGGCACTACCACAGTTGGTTAAGGAATTATTATGCGTCAACAACAGTTTACAAAAATATGCTTACTTAATTGCAAATAGGAAAGTCAGTATTTGTACCAGCAACAGTGGGTTAATAACAGCTTATGCAAAAAAGAGTGCCACAAATGTTCATAACATTCGGGAGTTAAATTTATTGAATGCCATTGCAAATTTTGACGTTGAATTTAAATTGGTCTCTAAGGCTAAAAATAAATTGGCGATAATTTTAACAGAATTGGCTAACGAAAGAGATAAGATTATAGAGACTGGGGAATTGCAACTAGCTTGTATAGAAGATGGGGAGTGGGCGTGGCCAAAAGAAATTGCCATGGAAACGGAGTTACAACTGGAGGAGGAGTTTAGTGGATGGAATTCTCTGAATTTCCGTAGTGGAAGGGTTAAGCCCTTTAAATCGGACCTTAAAAGAACAAAACTTACTGGAGTATTTATAATAATAATAACAATAATTAGTAATTAATAAAACCGAAATAATAATAATGAATAAATAATAATAAAGAGAGTTAAAAAATAATAATAATAATAAATAATAATATAATAATAATAATAATAATAATAATAATAATAATAAATAATAATAATAAAATAATAATAATAATAATAATAATAATAATAAAAATAATAATAAAATAATGAGGATATAATAATAATAATATATATGATAATAATGAAATAATAATAAAAGCGGAAATATAATAATGAAAATAATAAAATATATAATAATAATAATATAATAATAATAGATAATAATAATAAATAATAATAATAATAATAAATAATAATAATAATAATAATAATAATAATGATAAATGAAAGTATAATAATAATAATAATAATAATAATAATTAAATAATAATAAAAGCGATAGTAAGTAGTAGTAGTAGTTAGTAGTAGTAGTAAGTAGTAGTAGTAGTAGTAGTTAGTAATAATAATAACAATAGTAAAAGCGATAGTGGTAGTAGTATTAGTAGTAGTAGTAATTAAAATAATAGTGGCATATGATAATGAAGTAGCGAAAGCTGGTAATGATAATGACTTTGAGGATTTTGTAATAAATACTATAACTTACAGTAAAAAAGGGTTAAATGGAATGATGGAAGAAAATGCAGGCAATGGTGTAGATTTCAAAGAGATAGCTATAGAACAGGAGACTGATGGTTATATAAGAGACCTAATAAAGGGGCTGAAAACTAGTGGGTTAAAGGCCTGTTACAAGGAATTCATCCATCGGGGCGAGGAGCTGTCTTTGGCGGTTGACATCTCCACAGGCACAGCTAGAATATTAGTACCGGAAAATCTGGTGGATGATGTCATAGGAAAAATACATAATACAAATCACTTGGGAATTAAACGGACTTTGACTGTTCTAAGAGCGGATTTCGCTTTCAGATTTATGCATAGTAGAGTAAAGAAATTTATACAAAGTTGTGACGTATGTCAAAAAAATAAGAGCGTTAGAAGGATATCTCCAGAATTCGGCAGATTTAAGGAAGTCTCGGAAAAATTCGACACCCTCCATGTGGATTTGTGTAAGCTCCCGTATAGTATGGGGTTCAATTACCTGCTTGTTTTTATCGACAGATTTAGTAAGTATCCCTTCGCCTACCCTCTTAGGCAGGCGACGGTCGACTCGGTGCTGAATGTGTTAGTGGGCGAAATTTTTCCGTTCTGTGGCTCTATAAAAAAGCTCATCTCAGACCGGGGAAGCCAGTTCACTGCCAAAATATTTAATGACGTGTGTAACCTACTCAACATAGATAATATTATCACGACGCCAAATTCCCCTCGTTCGAACGGCCAAGCAGAAAAATTAAATCAAGTTCTCATAGTGACACTAAGGTGTATGATTAATGATAGGAAGAATGAAGGGTTAAAATGGCCTGAAATTTTGCCTTGGGCACTGTACTGTTTGAGAATTAGCCCTATAAATGACCAAGGGGTCACTCCCAGTGTTCTTATGTTTGGCCAGAATTTATCAGTGCCAGGAAGCTTGTTGCAGAAAGAGGCACTCAGTGCCACAGTCAGTCAAAGTGCCTATTTGAAGAAATTAGTGGCTTTAATGCGTAGGCCTTTGGCACCACAGGTTGTATATAAAAATAAGAATATATTTGTTCCGAAAGATCTCCACAAGGCAAGGATATTTGTTCCGAAAGATCTCCACAAGGCAAGGGCAGTGTTAATAAGAAATCAACAGTATAATGTAGGGAAACTTTCAGAGAGATACTCGGGACCTTTCAGGGTGCTACGGATAAAAAAGAATAACGTTTATATCTTGAAGAATGGGAAAGAGGCAGTAGAAAATTTAAGAAATGTAAGAATTTTTCATAACATAACCGATAGGAACGCTGAAAACCCAAGAGAAGAATAAGATTAAATAAATAAAAAAAAAAAAAAAAAAAAGGGAAGAGAGAGAGAAAAAAAAGGGGGGGGGCTTTTTAGTTCTGCATGCAATTCTTAGAGTTAGACAGTAATTTAAATTAAAACTTATCCTTCAAAAAAAAAATCATCTTCTTTCCTCTATC
>JABUQX010054687.1:20000-21970 GCA_015478945.1 Trachelipus rathkii
AGGGAATGTTGAAGAGAGTAGATTTTTTGGATAAATCTTGAAATGATGCTCGGGATGGGGTAGTAGAGCTTCAGATTGATAGTGTTGGGGGACCTGAATGTTGGATAGGGTGATCAAAAAAGGATGGTATAACAGGTGGTTTTTGGGGTGGCGGGAGAAAATGAGATGGTAGGAAGGTGAATTGATTTCTGTGAAAGAGAGAGGTAGGTGTGTAAGTAATACTTTCTTTAAACACAAGAGTAATCATTCATAATATACTAGAGTTGGTGTAGGTAGAGATGGTATCGCAGTGAAAAGTAATGATTGATTTTGTGTTGGGTGAAGAAGGAGATGTTGAAATATGTGTTGGAGATGTTAAATCAGAGAGGGGTTTAGGAATGGGATTAACGGATCATTATGTTGTTTCTAATGTAAAATTAAGTATAGTGGGGGCTTGGATGGAGAGGAAGGTGATACGAAAAGGAGTAGGGTAAATTAAGATGAGAAGTTAGTGGAAGACAATATAGAAGTAAGTATGTTAAGAGCGCTCGCTTAAATCGTTGAATGTGAAAGTGATATGAACAAATCTGGGGGGCAAATGAAGGAAGCAATTGTTAGTAGTGGAAAGGAAGTATGTGGATGTGTAAAGTAGGAAGTAAGAATGTTAAACACGAATGGTGGAATGAAGAGGTGATGAAAGCGGTTTAACAGGTAAAAAAGAAGCGTGGTTGAATGTACTAAAAGCAAATGATGAAATTTCAAAGCAAAGATGCCTTGGAATTATATAATGGAGGAAAAAAGAAAATACTAAAAGGTGCATAACGTACGGAGGAAAAACAAGAGGTAAATGAACAGTTGGAAGGATGAGTGAGGACATACAAGGGAATAGGAAGCTCTTCTGCGAAGGAAGCGCGAACAGGTTAAAATGAGATAAGGGAAATCTTGCTTAGAATAAATGAATAAGGGATGGTGCTTTTGTAACTGATGAAATGGATGTGAGGGGAGTGTGGAAAGAAACTTCGAAAATCTGCATATATATTAACAGTAATGATGAGGTGTTAGTGAATGTGTGTGGTTTTTATGGTGCAAAAAGGAATAGGTATTTTTGGGGGATGAGGTTATTAGTAAGGAGGAGGTAATGGTAGAAGTGAGAAAGTTGAAAGAATGGTAAATCTGCAGCATAGATGGAATTACAAGTGAAATGATCAAGAGCGGAGGCGAAGATGGTGATTGATTGGATTTGAAGTTGTGTAATAAAGCGTTTATGGAGGGTATAGTTCAAGGGGATTGGAGGAGAGCGGTATAGTACCCTTTATTTAAGGGTAAGGGAGAAAAGGGGAACTGTAGAAATTATAGGGAATTAGTTTATTGAGTGTTGTAGGGAAGGTATATGATGGTATTTTTGGTTGAATAGAGTGCGTTTCGAGTGATGAGGGCTGGTTGGTGAAGAACAAGGTGCGTTTTAGGAGTGGTAGAGGATGTGTGGATCAAATCTTTACATTGAAACAAAAATGAATTGAGAAAAATAGGGAGAAGAAAGATAAAATTATATTTTTCAGGTTTATGGAATTTACAACAGGCGTATGAATAAGAGTTTAATAGGGAAGCTTTATAGCAGGTATTAGTGGATATATGGTGTTGGTGGTAGGCCTTTGAATGGAAATCAAAGTAGTATGACGATAGTGAAGCGTTGTAAGAATAAATGGTGTCATGTGATTGGTTTAGGATTAATAGCGGAGTGAAACAGGGTTTGTTTATGTCTCCTTGGTTATTCAATGTGTATATGGAGGTGGGGTTATGAAGAATTCGAGGTGGGAATGGCAGGAAATGGTGTTAAATGATGGAGAAGGAGAGGAGTGGTGGTTGCCCTACTATTATAATGCGGATAATTTGGTTTTTTGTGGCGAATCTGAAGACGAGTTTTGAGAGATTGGGTTAGACGAAAATTTCTAACTGTTTAAATGAGTAATGTGCAGGTATGTAAAGGAGGG
>JABUQX010054688.1:0-22500 GCA_015478945.1 Trachelipus rathkii
TTAATCCCATCGCATTTACCAAGAATTTAATAGCTCCAGCCACTCCTAACTTTCCTACTACACTCGGCATCATTCATACCTTTCTCATCCAACATATAACCCAAATATTTAAACTCAGACTTGTTCCAATTGTGTACCATCCAACATAATTTCACATTTCGGACTCTCCTAACCTACCACCATTACCTTAATTTTATCTACATTTACTTTCAAACCCTCACCTTTAATTAACACACCCACCCAAAACTATCTTATCAAACTTCTTAGACTCACTTCATCTCATACTATATACTAAAACATCTATCTTATCAGATTATCACATAACACGAATACCCAAATTATTCAATTTATATATAGTTATATATACACAAATAATATAATATATTAAGGTATTAGGTTATATAATATATATATATATAGCACCCTCCTAACTATCACACTCAACATAAATAGTCATATCATTTCATTAAAATATAGTCTTATATATATATATTATCTCTTATATAGCACCTTACCCACCCATCTCTCATCTCTTTATCATAATCCATCTACTATACCATAAATAACATAATTGAATTAATATATGATCCAATCGAGATGTCATTAATCAACATATATATCCTGCCTCTTCAACTTAAATTATGATTATTATAAACCATAATTATATATATATAATATATATAATATATATATTATTATATAATATATATATATATATAATTATATGATAACTATATATGATATATATATATATATATTATATATATTATATATATTAATATTAAATATATATATATATATATTAACTATATATTAATATATATATATATATATATATATATTAATATTATATAATATAATATACTATATTAATACTCACATTATTATAATAATACTATATTTATTACATATAATATATATATATAATATATATTAATATATATATTAATAATATATATATATTAAATTATATATATATATATATTATATATATATATATTTAATTAATAATATATATATATATACTTATGTATATATATATATAATTACTATATATATATAATATATACTATTATAGTATATATAATATATATATATATAAATTTTTTCATCATTACAAATTTACTTCAATATTTTATTACTACTCACTTCATGTTATTTTTCTTTTTAATATAATTATCGGATTATATTAATAATAGTTGTTTAGCCTTTCTTAGCCTTTTAGGGTAAATCTTACCTAATAAGTTGAGTAAACGTTTTTTCCACAAACTATAGTTTATTTATTTTTATTATTTTTTTTTTTTTTTTTTTTTTTTTTTTTTTTTTTTTTTATGTTGTTGTTGAATTAAATAAATAAAAATAACTTATTTTATTTTAATATATATATATATATTATCACGATTTTAATTTATTTAATATCAGCTAATTTTATATTAGAGGCAGATATATTGGACACATGTTTAGTTTTACTTCCATTATCAATTATCCCGGCAGAAATTATAAATGAAAATTAATGATTAGTTATTTATGGTAGTGCTGAGAGTTTGATGTATGCAAAATATAAATAAAAAAAAAAAAAAAAAAAATAAAAAAGTTACGCTTATAACTGACTTAGATATACAAGAGTAATAATTATTACAGTACTAGGCGCTCGGCTGGAACACGTTCCTATTTAAAAATACTTGGTAGTTTTTGCAAATTGTTATGACTTTCATATGATCTCACTCTCACACACATGAAAGTAGTAACATGTTAATGTGTTAATGCCCGTTTTCTAATAAATAAAGAAAATATATCTGCATTATAATGGTTATATATTTGTTTCCGAAACTGAATATATCTTGTTTTGTAATGTGAACTTGCAGCAATATATATACCTTTATTTATGACTATAACTAATACTCTTGTCTTATACGGTATAGTTTAATAATACCTAGATGTATATGCTAATTTATGGAATAGATTATTAGTATAATTATATATCATATATTATATTATATGACTATTAAAGTGGTATTAAATATACTTATATTAATTTTTTTTAATATTATTCCAAATAGTATGGCGATAATAACAAGTCGTTAGATAATTCACCTATAAAATAAAAATAATGTTTTTAATTTAGTTAAAGTCACGTGTGTGTGTTTGCGCGTGAGTGCGTGTGTGTTTTCACACATAAGTGGGACTGAGGAGCTACTAGAGTGGAGAGATTGATGGTAAATTGTAATTGACTGCCGGAGTCGGAGTCGGAGTCGTGAGATCGAATTTTTTGCTTGAGGCAATATATAAGTTCGGCATTCGAAGAGAGGGTCGTAAAGACAATTGACATAAATTTATTTAGTTATTAAAGTGGAGGTCGGTAAAGTACAGGCAGTCCTCAGGAGTCGAATATAGTACCTCTCCAAACATTTGAGTATTATAATTTATCAAATAGGGACAATAATTGATGCATTTTTTCGTATTTATGCGATGAGTTTTAAATCTTATATTTAAACTATACGAATCCGCTGAATATTCTCTCACGTCTTATTATGGTTATTTCACAATAGGTGAGTCGGTTTCGAGTAGTGTAAGTGAAGTCTCCCCATCATAACATGAATGTTCTTATACTCTGTAAAAACCCAAAACTCGAAAAGGCATTGCTAAAAGATAATGTAAATAAATAAGTGAATAAATAAATTAAAATCTCACAGACTGGAGTTCAATTCAGAACTCAAACCTTTAAAACTTTAACTCAGACTCGGAACCCTCGGGATTTTCTATATATAGGAGCTAAAAGTGACTTTTCCCCCTAAATGTCGTGAAATATTTTATTCGCTACTCTTAAATCTTTTTTTAAAAAGGTAATTAGGGTACTTCAGTGACTTTAAAACTGCTTTCTTAATCGGACAGCCGGTTATTGTACAGGAGTTGTGCATTTGAGAGAGGTAAATTAGGTATATTAAACATAATATTTGATATCAGTCAAGTTTCACATATTTCCACAACACACTTTCAGTTTTAGAGTGACTCTATCGTCGTGGCTCAAGTGATGCTTTTCACTTCTGTTATCGTTGATTACATGAATCGAATATAAAGCTCATGGCTCCGACATAATACGCTTGCATAACGAGAATACCTTAGTCTTCATCTATAGGCTCTATAAATTATTAGATAGCTTCTTGTTTTAAGTTTCTTTATGGTCAATGAAGTGGATCACTATTATACAGGTTTCATTTCTCACATTTTTTCTCCGGCAGAAAACGATGGAAACATGCTGAGTTGAATATTTTTATTTCTTCTCTTTTCAAATGTAGTTATTCTCTTTTGTCCGGTCCATTCAGGAAAGAAATAGTGGCAACAATTAAATGTCCTGTGAATGTAAATATTATCGCCGATATTCTATCCAGATCTCATTATAATTATAATATGCTGAGACAAAATAAATCGAGAGAGAATTGATGAATAGTGATAGATAGTGTTGGGATTGGCAGGTTGTGTGTTGTAAATAAAGTACGAGATTGGTTGAATTAGTAATTACGTAGATAATGGCATCGTGTTTATGGTTGTGATTCGATTCGACTTGAGTCCTCGCGGGATGCAGCAGGCGCGGTATATTATTGTTGGAGTCACCTAATATTATATCACTTTACTGGTGTTTAATGAAGTGGTTGGCACTTGTTTGTTTCATAAACACCAGATATATAAATCTAATCATTAACAGGTAGGAAGTAAAATAAAATATACTAAAAATAATAGGAGAAACTACACAATTGGAACAAGTACCCTGAGTTTAAATATTCAGTACACGGACACACATATGTTGGACCTATATACAGCTTATTGGTTTTAGTAAACATATATGACTTTTAAAAAAGATATAGTGTATAACTCTGGTATATAGATTTTCTAATAGTAATATATTTAGAAAGTGTCGAATAAAGTGGATTAGAAGGCGTAGTGCTATTAAAAAACACATAATTATAGATGAGTATGGAATGGATAAAAGTAGGGTAGGAGAGTATAAGTTAATATGTGTGTAGGGTCGCTATAGTTGTAAGGTGGTCTTATGTAGCATGACGGGTATGTCTTATTATCACTATATGTGTGATTTAGATAGATACAGAAAGATGACACACTTATAGATCGCAGAATATAGAGGTGTAATATGAATCATTAACAGTACTTATAAGTATGTGTTTTCGAGTGAAGAACTTATCTATCATAGGTTGAGATTGTGACTGAGGTGTGGGACTATATGAGAATATATTACAGTTGAGGAATGAAAGCGTATTAGGGGGTTGTGAATAGTTGCTGAGAAATATATATGAGGAGATTAAAATGAGAGAATGACATCGATATGTAATCACTTCAGAATATGGAGGCTATTGGGTAGCGAGAGATGCTGGTGGGCCAAAGGATGGATGATAGTCGGTTGGTTAAAGATACTGGATTCGTATCCTACTGAACCTAAAGTAAACGTGGTAGGAGATGGCTCTGACGGAAAACCCGACGGCTGGGAGCGAAGAAAAGTGGATTTGGAGTCAATAAATAGCGAAACTACGCATGAGAAGATGGAATGTGACGTTTTGGAGCTCGAGAAGGCGCAGATAGATTATAGTGTGGGTAAACTGAGGAGTTATAAATTTCGAGTGATTGAGTAAATATTAGGATATAGGATTTGCCTATGGCCGGTTCTACAGCGTTCTAGAGAGTTGTATGATAAAAGGCTAAACATGTTCTCATTACATACATCTGACGTAGTCGTGCACATTTGGAAAAAAATGGAGGGTAATGTTTTCTTGTCTACGTGAGGCAGACACGCGCTACATTAACTTAAGAGATACTGAGAAACTAGGGTTGGATTTTTCATGACAATGTTAAATTTCCTTTCCAGCTTAGAATAAGTTATAAATTGAACGCGTAGGGGGCGAGAGCCGGGAAGAGCTAGGCTGGTGTAAGCAGAGCATTCTAACGTTTCTTTTCGAGACTTACGTCATCTTTACACTATACTTTTCTGGCTTACCGCGTTGATGCGTATCACTTCACCGTTATCACTTTCACTCAAATGGGTAGCAAAAACGTAATATATAAGTTATTTATATAATTATAATTAATCTATAATAATAATACAGTCACATATCTATAATTAAAAATATGAGAATTAATAATATTTCACTATAAAATAATAATTGTTAATGGTAAAAATTCAAATATGGGCAATAATCAAATAGCAGTCTGCAATACATAATACATAATAATAATTCTTCATAATATCTATACTTACTATATATATAATCGTATTTACTATCTCTATCTCCTATATTCACTATCCCCTCACTATATTATCTATCTATACTAATCTATCTTATATACTATATATATATATATATCTACTCTCTCATTCTTCTTCTCTCTCTTCCTCTCTCATTGTCTCTTTCTCCTATTCATCATATCACTATATAATAATATATATTATATATATATTAATATAATATATACTATATATATATATATAATATATTAATATATTAGTATATATATTATAATATATATTATAATATATTATATTAATATTATATTACATTTAATTTAATAGTTATAGTAACATATTTGATACAAGAAAAGTTAACAGAAAATCTTGATAAGAACATTCTAACTTAGACGAACTATACAGTAAAATAACATATATTAAATAGAAGACGATATATATATATTACGATAATAATAGAATTTTTTTATTTTTTATATATCTTATTATATTATTAATTTATTACTTTTACTATTAATAAACTTATATATATATTGATAGATTGATAGATAGAATTTCATCTAACATATATTATATATATATATATATTATATATATTATATAATAGTAGTTAGTAAGTAACATATATAGGCCTATAGCATAACTAGAAGTTTTCATATCACTACTATTTAGTTAATGTATTAAATATATATATCTGTATACATAATTTAAAAAAAATTGGTCAAATATATATATTTATTCAGTTCAGTACCCAATGAGATAATAATACGTTTTTAAGGTTAAGTATATTGCATTATATAATAATTGAGTTTCAGCCGGACGCGAGGAAAATCGAAGCCTATAATATACTTCTGATAGCTCGGGCTCAGTGAATATATATTATATATATATAATATATATATATACGGAGTCTTAGTTTTCTCGTTGAAAGATCGTAATTTTCACTTATCTTTCGTATAAGAAAGCGCGAAGTTTACGAATAATTCAGGTCGAAAATTCTGGCAGCTTAACTATTATATATATTATATCATTATTATTAAGTATATATTTATAATATATGATATATATATACTATTATATATATATATATATAGATATATATGAGTACACCCTAATTTTCTGTTACAAATAATTAACAAAATAAACAAAAATATTTGTTGATATAGGAAAACAAAGAAGTGGTCGTTGAACACATAACATGCAAGAAAACCGAGATGGCAGCAGAGCCGGACCACTTGATATATATAGTAATAATATTACAAAAAATTATGCCGTCAGTTAGAGATAATATATTCTGTAATTATTTAGTACATAATATATATAACAGTTAAAAACGGCTATATATAAGTAATTTTACTTTACACTATAATCTCATAAAATCACTATACTATATATATACATAAACTACAATAAATTAATATCGATTTATAGTTACCAAACACATATATACAATTATACATTATAAATATAACTAAATAATCAATCTATTATTTAATAAAGAAAATTTTATATAACTATTATAATTATATTACTATATTATTAAATTAATTATCACAATATATATATATATATTATATAACATAATATATATATATAATTAATAATACAAATATTACACATACTCAACTTACTTAACACTAGTACACACACATACGCACATTAAATTACTTATAATATAATAATATATATATAAGAATTCTCTTTCGGAATCAAATTCGCTATATCCAAATTATCTCGAAAAGTAGCTAACTGTCTGATCCATCTTACTACCGGCTAACAATATTAACCTGTATTCTATCTACGATACTTTAATTTTAATCTATCTTAAGCTCCTAAGCTCCCATTTCCAAGATAATGTGGAATCCCACTCCCAGCTCTTCAATTATCAGTATAGCATTCAACACTAGAGGTCAACTGGTGATATGTTTTCCCAACTTATCGATGTATGATCTGTCCTTCCCTGTGATTACGCTTGACATGTTTAAGACTTATGTTAGGGTATGCCATTTGTCCCTGTTCTCTGCGCTCACTTCCATCAGGTTTCTTTAGCTTAATCATGTCAAGCTTTCTTTCTTTCTTAGTTCCTGTCAATAAGAGTGTTCTTCAAGTTTCTCTTACATCATATATACCTTTTTCCTACCTTTCATTACCGATCATCTCAGCTGATCTTCTATTCCTATCTATTCCTATACCGAAGCTTCTACACTAAATTCTTCTACTCATTTCAAATATGCTCCCTCTTTTTATTTTTATTCTTGTTAATCTGGATAGAATTCCCAAAATCCAGAGGAGTTGTATAAATATATAATTTTATGTATAGTGTCTTTGAAGGTGGAAAATAGAGCAACAATTTCATTTACTTTCGAAATACCCTTTTTCTACCATTTCTCTTTGTAACATTTTTGTCTTATCGTCTAATTGTATTATATTATTGTTTAGTATTCGGTGGAACAGGTTCCTATATATAAGGTTATGAAAATTGCTATTTAAACTATACTATATATAGTAGATTATTATATACAATTTCCACTCATTAATGCTAATACTTAACTTTATATATATATATATTCAGTCCAAAATATATTTATGATTCTATATTCGGGTAATTATGATTGTAATTATAGTTGATCTCTAAGTTGGTATGTAGTGGTAAAGTGTCTAATGGTGATGTTAAATGATTATTGTGATCTATGGAAGCGATGTGTAATTATTATTAGTTTGTAGTATTAATATATGTCCAATAGTATGTATGTATAATAAGTGTTCTTATTATTATTTAGTGATATTAAATGTTGTGTGATTAAAGAATATAGGTATCCATTAACGTGAGTTTGACATGTGTTTCTGTAATCTAAGAAATGTGACCTAATAGAGATGTTGTATATAATAGTGTTAGAAAAACAGACTCCGCTTATTGTCATATTTTTTATTGGTAAGATAATAATACAGTTGACTTTTAAATCGAATGCCATGTCAAGTATATTTTATATGAAAAAAATTTTTCATAATTAATAATTTATGGTGAATATGATTTATTTATGAATATTCACTTTCGTATGGCGAATTTAATTTGAATTAGATTACTGGGATTTATAAATATTCTATTCAAGCTGGATGCGAATTCAGATTAATAATTAATATTATTATATTCTTGTGTGATATATAAATAAGTGAAATACATCTTTGTAATCATTAAACTTTTCTTTTTAAATTAATTCACATTTTACATTCCTAATTCACCATTTTGATATATTAAATTTTATAATCATTAATTTATAAAGATTGGCAACTTAAGGCAAAGTTGTAATACGAAAACGTCGGACGTAGACAACTTGACGATCGTGGGCTGCAGAGAGTGCCTTTATTTTGTGAAAAATATATTTCATTATTATTTTCATGCAATATTTATTATTATTATATAGGGGAGCGTTTGTTTTTTAATTATTTAACAGCTAGTTTATTGAATAATTAATGGAATAGTAAATTATTAATGTATATTGAACCAGATTATGCGCCATATTACATGTACGTTTATAAGTATTTAGGTCATTCGCCTAATTTTTTAGATGCAACATTTAAAAGTACTTTAGTATTTTTTATCTACAACGTAATTACGTTACAGTACTGCTTACATCCAAGCTACTCATCAGATATATTTTAAGTATTAGTATTAGTAACATTCCTCAGCTCACTATAGGAGAAGTATTGTAACTTCTACAACTATAACTTCTCGGAAATATATGTATTCCTTAACGATATATAACGCATTACGATATTAAGTATCTATCCGTATTAGTTATTATAGTATTTAGTATTTATAATTATTTAGTATTAGTATTAGTCTTAGTATTAGTATTAAGTATTAGTATTAGTGATTAGGATTAGTATATTAGTTGTAGTTAATTAGTATTTATAGTTTAATAGATATTTAGATCTTATTATTGTTAGGTAGTTTAGTATTATTTATAGTATTTTATGTATTGGATATATTCCTATAAACTTGCATTAGTCAAAATAGTATGGTCTGTAGTTATTAATACTCATAGTAGTAGTTAAGTATTTAATACTTAGATAATAGTGAAGAAAGCCTTCATTGTAAGGCTTTATCAGTTGAACATTTTTTTCATTATTAATATTACTAACTTTACGTATGATATTTATCAAAACATATTATTTTATTACTTATTTAATATAACGTAATTTAATTTTAAAGCTTTTATTTAAATATTTATTCGTATAATAAATATTAAACTTTTATTAACTTTTTAGTTTTATATAATATTTATATAAAATGAAATATAATTGACAAAGTTTTGTCAAGTTCCTCATGCTACACACTTACATACTACTTTGGGATATTTATTTTATAATATATCTACCTTATTAATTATACGTAGCTATCTAACGCAAAAATACTATAGCTTATAATATATACTGCTATAGTATACCATTAAGTATTAAGCAAAGCTATATAGCAGGATTTACGTATGATAGGTATATATTATGATACTATGGTTATATAGGCCATTCTACTGATCGTATATAGGTTATTATTATGGTTATTCTATTAATAGATACGTTATGTGTTGCATATAGTAATTATATATCTTATTTTTGTCTGATTAAAACATATGTATAATTCTACATTATATATACCCTAATATACGTACAAAATGTAATTTAATATATCTTTATATATATATAGTTAATTGGTGAATGAGTTATATTTTCATATTTACTGATTAAGCTGGAGTCTTCCCATCTTAACATAATTAGTCATGATACCGGGTGAGTATTAGATCTATGATAGTGAGCATAAACCACATAATTATTAGTGTAGAGTTCGATTACGAAATCATGAAATAATAAAAGAAATATTCCGTTATAATTTTTGGCGATTACCCATGGGTTTTTTTGATTTCAAGATACTCAAAGAAATTTTATTTTTAAATAAATTAAAGTATGATAATGATATTCTCCAGCTAGACTTACTATGTAATCTACTAATAGCGCAGTAATTTTCACCAACCACGAGTATTAAACATTATATATATAACTTATGTTATAGTTTTTAAAGTTATTGTTAATATATAGTATCTGGTCCATTTTAAAGCATAAATATTCAGGGATGGCAATAAGAAAAATACAAAATAATTAGTATATTAGCAGTAATAAAACAACAAAGAGCGCATACTATAAGAGAGGATCGAATATTACTTTTCTGATCAGATTGATGTGGTAGAGAGTATACTGAGGCGAAAACGAATTTGAGCAAAAGTTAGCTCTTCCATTTGTGTAAATCGCGCTGTCTATAATTTAGATTTCATTTACGGTCGCGTTTGAGATGATAGTTATTAAAGGATTTTCTAAACACTGAAGGATGCGGGTTTTCTACAAATCTCGGGACAATTTTTTTCGATTTGATATCCTTAATATAGTGTCTTGGAGAAAAGAAATGAGCATTTAATAGCTGAATACAGGAGGATTAGGTAATGGTCTAGACTCTGAGTTCTAATGATACCTTTATGCTCGCATACGTGTGGAAAGGCTTCGTGATGTCTTTCCGATGTAACTCTTATATAAGTGCAGCCATATTAATATATATAATTATAGTAATATGATTTATATAATCTTATATATTATATCTACTATTACTAACATTAATATATATATTTATATTATAATAATATATATAATTACAAATATCTAAATTATAATATATATATATTAATAATATATATACTATCTAATACTATATATATTAATAATATATTATAATATTAATATATATTATTATATATGCATATCTTTAAATTATATATATATTATTACTATATAATAATAAATATACTACTAAAAAATATATATATTATAATCTTATATATAATATTTAATAAATTCTTGTATATATATTTATATTACTATTAATATTATTTATATTATAATCTATTATATTATATATAATATCTTATATATATAAATTATATATTATAAATTTGTCAGCGTTTAGTATAATGCTATAAATTAAAACTATTGATACATGTAACGGGGGAATATTGGGGGACGGCTGGTCAATATGAGGGAGTTAACTCTTCATTTTCCCCTAAAGAAAAATTTTCTCAATCCTACACTCAAAGTCAAGTAAGATTCTTAGGAAAAATTTTCCCCGAGGGAATGCGGACTGAGTATGTAGTCTTCATACCGCGTTGTACCGACATACGAGTGTGGTAGCTGGTTACTTATGCTAGCATATGACATACCGGAAATTTTAACCCAGGATTTATTAAAGTCCGCATCGGTGTTCAGGTACAGATCTGTTATGGGTGACTGGCATGTGTTTCTAACCTCGTTCACGATTTTTGGCACTACAGTCGTTTTTATGATGATGGGCGCTGTTTTTATCCTCGTTACGTTTGTTATGCGATGCAGGTATATTGAACCAGCGGTACTCCGGACCAGGGTATCAAATTCTGTTGTGAAAACGTAACAAGTTTGCACTGGAGGGATCATTGGTTTTTTAAAACGAAGTTCTAGGATGCACTCCATCGAGAACTGTGGATTTACACACGTGCACAAAACAAGAGCTTATTCGAGAAAGAGGGCCGACCCGAATGTTGAATGACGACCCTTGTTTTTGGAAAACTAATCTCGTCATATCATTACCAAATGAAAAATATGGAAGTTGTTAGAGCTGTGATGGAGAATCGTCCGGTTTCAGTTGTAAGATGTGAATATGCGAGAAGAAACTGTGTCCTATGGAGATAAAAATTGCAGTTTATTTAGATATTTTTAATGTACTCACTTTGCACATTCTGACCAAATTTTGGCGCACAACTTGGAGTGCCGCACAATGTTGATCCACTGTGGGGCAGAAAGCGCATAGGGCCGAAAATTGTTAAGATTTACTTGAACAGACTCGACGAAATGGAGGCGCAATTTTTTGGAGAACAGTTGTGACAAGGCGCTGAATCATGAGTTTTCTTAGTACGAACCCTGAAACTAAATGGCAAAGTGTGTAATGGCACACAAAAAATTCTCTCTTATCTCGTTGAGGAAGCACGTATGAACAAAGTCCCAAGGTCGAAGATAAACACTTAGATTATTTTTTTTTCGACCGCAATGATATTGTGCAAACAGGAATTTGTACCTCCAGGACGACAGTTGATTATCGTCTTTTGAAGATGTGTTGGAACAATTCTTCGAAATAAACGCTTCAGCGAATCAGAACAGACATTGACAGACTCACACTGCGCTCTCAATTATAGAATCCTTCAACTTGCTTAACCTCATCAAATTATAATTCTGGAGAACAAAAACATTCAAGTAATTCCATCTCAAAAAAGCCATGATCTACTCTTCCTAGAGTTCTGGAATAATGACGTTTGATCTCATCAGTTTGGACGATGGAAAATCTAAAATACTTGTAACACGTGAACTAAACCACTTATCAAGAAAATTCAATCTCGCGGTACTTTCGATATGAACAGTGGGAAAGAAATCGTATGGAACCGCTATGTAATACCTCCCAATGAGTCATAATTCGAAGGAGATATACTATGTGAATTTTCAGGTAAGTTCCAATAACATAATTACTAACGACATTACACTACTTATGACTAACATATATATATTTTTATATATATATTATTATAATATATATAATATATTTATATATATATATTATATAATAATATATATACTTATATATATATATATATATTACTATAATATATAATATATATATATTATATATATTATATAAATAACTAACTATATTTAATATATTACAAACAATGTCATACAGCAGTAAGACCGGCATTCTAAATTACCTTAATGGATAGCACGCAGTTCTTACTTCTTTTAATAAGATTTGCATAGATATGACGTCAGTTTTGAAAGGTTGTTTACATGAAAAGCGAATATACCATCTTGGAATCTAGGCACACAACGTAATTGAAATATCTGTGATTATGACTTTGAATTTGGAAATAATTATTTTTGTGTTTATAATTTTATACTATGAACACATAATATATAAAAAATAAACAATAAACATATATAAAATAAACTATAAAATAAAGAAAATAATACATCATACAAATATACACCAAATTTCCTTTAGGAATCTTAAATAATATTAAGATTATCTAAAATATACTTAAATAATTAAAATATATATTTCTATATCATTAGAATCGAATAAGAATAGTATAGCTCAACGAAACTTTCAGTACGTCGACCTTTAAATAATATAATTAATTAAATTAAGTACAGAAATACAGAAGTTAATTAATAAAATGAAACTAATTAAAATAAACATATATATACTTAATATAGTATATATCTATTACACTAACATATAACTATATCGGTAGGTATGTAATATATATACTTATATGATATATTAACTCTACCTATACTAGGTACTATATGACGCGTACTACTAGTACATACTATACCTATATATATATATATAGTATTCTATAGTACTATATACTATATTACTATTAATCCTATACTACGTCATCTTCCTTATATACCAGTTGGGGGTGGGGTGCGTACATACACGCGGGACAGAAAGTAGTAGAAGAACATGGTCAGTTCCTTTGCACAACCCAGTGACAATCGTGCAAATCAGAAAAATCCACCTGGAGCGGTTTCACAAAGACAGCGGCGGACATCATGTGTGAGTATCCTTTTTAATATAAAGTTAAATCCTGGGCATCAGCACACACTCTATTACCGTAAGACAACAGGCACATAATTCATTTCCTGTATATCGCCACTTTCTTCTCTCTATGCCAATTCTTCATCATTCCTCCTTAAGAATTTATCCTTAACTAGGGCTCGATCCATAGTTTCTCTTCGATCTTCAGCGGTTCGATTCAGCAACTCTGCTACTTATATCCGTCTTTACCAACCGAGTGTCATCCATCCTTTCCATATGACCAAGCCATCTTAGAATTTAAGCTCTTCTCTACACCACACAACTCCCTATTGCATTCATTCTTCATTTTATCAATTCTCCTTACATCTAACACCATCTGAACGCTTTGTGCCTGAGATCTATACTTCTTATTCCAGATCTTAGTTTCACTACTATAAGCTAGCACAGGTAACAACATACCCTCAAACGAAACCCTTCTATGGATTTAAACAGGTACCGAGCTTCAAAGCAGCGATATTGAGGCAGGAGTATGAAAACTGTTCCAAGATGCTTTCTTTTTCGGGGAGGCGGATCGGACTATTGGTATAGCCTTAAATACATTGTCTAAAGGCGACCCCTTTATGGATGGCACGAGTCCTGCCACGAGTGAAATTTTTCTCTGTCCTATTATAGCAAATTTGAGGAAACAAGCCGGCTGTGACCATGTCGGCGTTGCTCGACAATAGTTTGTTGCTCCTGTAACTCAGGAACACCCCAGAAGAATGCCGTGTAGCTCCATCAGGGGTTCCAAGCAACCTTCTATGGATATATATATTATTATTCTATATATATATATATTATATATCATATATTTATATATATCAATGGTGTATACTATATTATTATATATTATATATATATATTATATATATATATAAAGATATATATAAATATTCTATTTATATATAATAGTATTATATATATATATATTTATATATATATTATTATATATACCTATATATATATATAATATAATATATATATACTAGGTACTATTTGCCTTTTCTGGATATGATATATAATAATAACAACTCTCGCCCTCTTATTTCTTGCAAACTATTTATTTATAATATAAATAATGATAAATAATAAAAATAATAATAGATATATATGACTTATATTAAGTATCCGGTGAGTATAGTTAATAGTAATCAGTAATGAACTATCATACCTATAGGGTATATATATATTTATATCCTATACCCTCACTATACTAGTACTACTATATGATCGACCTCATACTAATATATATATCAAGTAGAGTGGACTATAACTTATATACCTATATTTAATTAATTATACTTATCAAACCCGCCCGAGACCGCTGTATATATTATATATATTATATTATGATATAATAGTATATAGTATTATATTACTATACTATATATATTATATTATACTAAATATTACTATTACCCTATATAGTACTTGATAGTACTAGTAGGCACAGTATATATACTACTTCCTATGGCTATAACGGTACCCCGGTTATGGTATGCTATAGGTATATACTACATATTGCGTGGCTCGTGGTCCATAAATTTTTTGAAGTAGGCAAACTCAAAAATTGATATATATATATATATAATAATATATATATATCTATATATATATAATATATATATATACTTATATAAATATATATATATATATATTTACTATTATATATATATACTGAAATTGATATTCTTTGGTTACTTACACTTAATTTATAAGACGAGATCAAATTTTCCTTCCCTTTGGAATGCGGTGGGGGTCTCTCCCCCCCCCCCCCGTGCGCGCCAGCCCGTGCGCGGCTGGCGGGGCGCGCGCTGGCGGGCGGTCCGGGGGCCGGGGCGCCGGGGCGGGGGCGCGCGGGGGGAGGCGGCGGAGTATCTAACTTTTTTTCAGCAGGTACTTACTTACGTTTTTTAATTTTAAATGATATGCATAGGAGACCATCAGTAATAATTTATTCAATTTTTTAATTAAACTTAAAATTTAAACTTTTTATATTTGTTTATTTATAAATCTAACAGCCTCATTTTATTTAAAAACCACAAATCTAATTAATAAATTATAATTATAAATAATTATGAAAATCTTATTATTACTAACTCCAACATATACATCCCACTAATTTATAATAGGTAGCCTAGAAGACTGCTCATCAAGCAAGGTGTGGCAGTTCTGATTGTTATGATCAAATGACTTTTTTATTTGAAATTTTAATTAAATAAGTCGTATTGAGAGACTGATCAAGTTTAGCATATAAATTTACTAATTGTTATTACATATATTAACTATGGTATATTATATTTTCTTGCTAATGTAATTTAAATTCGGATTTTAAAAAAAAAAAATGACTGCTACAAGAGTCAGAAGGCAAATACAGGGTTTGCCTAGAGCTAAAGAAAACGAATTATTTTTGTCTTTAACTCGAAAATGTATGTTCGCGTGATTCGCGTTAATACTTAGAGGAAGGAAATCGAGTTGCGAATCTTGAAGAGGCCGCTCTTAATCAGGTAACTAATCAACTTTGGCGAGCGAAATTATATCCTATATCATTAACTATACCTATATTCTATATCAATTATTGAATCATATATTAAATATCCTAGTATACTATAAATACCTGATATAGTAGTGTATCTATATAGCCGGATATATACTAACGGCGTGACCGTAACTATTATATGGGAATAGGGGCTAGTAGTGATACGTGACGTATCCTATGACCGGGGTATAGTAATCTGGTATATACTACCGGGGCGTACATACCTTTGCATTTTCTTAATATCTTTTTCCGTTTTGTGTGTTCTCAATCACTAAAGCAAGTAGGCTCGCGCGTTGCACCTAACTCTATCCACTCCTCCCGGTCCGAATTGAGCCGCCACTTGACTTTATTACTCTATACTCCTATGGTATTTACTACTATCCATCCCTATATTCTTTATATCGGGTACTATGTCATGGTAGGGTGATACTATCAGGGGATACTATCTATTCCAATCTGCCTATCCCACTTATTATATCGTTAGGTAACTTAATTAGTAATACTATTGAATAACCATTGATCAGCGGCTTTGGGGTAAAGGCAGAGAGGCACGCTACTTGCCTTAGTGAGCCCCAAAATATTAAAAAAGTCAGCTTATACTACTATTCATATTACTATTAATAATATATACTATATATTATATATATATACCTATATATATATATATACCTATATATATATATATATCATATATATATTATATATATATTATATTATATATAATATTATACCCATAATATATATATATATATATATATATCTACTATATAATATGATTTAAGATAAAATCATTATTTATTAAGATGCGGCTCATATTTTTCAACTGATTCTTTTTTAATAGTAGCGTAGGTGTCAATAAATTGTTTAATTCTCGGAGTTCAAAAAACTAGTTCTTATTGTCTAGGAGGCAACTTTACTGGATGTGCCTGACGAGTCGGTATCAGCATTATTTTTTTTTAAATAATCGCCATTTAAATTAATTCGTAGCTAAGAAAATAATTAATAATTATTATTAATACATAATATTTCGTAAGTAAATTTAAATAATTATTTTATGCTAAATTGATCATCTCTTATATCGACTATGGTACTATCTCCTGAATGACTTAATAATGGGAGACGGAAGGTGGGGGTCATTAAAAACGCGCTTAACTCAAATTCTTTCTCGGCCTGCGATATAGTTTGCCTGTGCTCGATCACAGTTAATATATTTTCGTGTTATTAATAATAAAGTTGTGTGTGGAGTTCTATTTGATGGTAATCCAGCACCCTTTCCTCCCCTATATACTCTCTTCGTATTAACTGATGTTTGTGTGTTTTTAATAATTACTCAGCAGCCTATTAGATTTTATAAATACGGTACTTCGGATTTCGTATTCGACTTTAACTTTTCAGTAAAAGAATTGTTTTCTCTGAGTCGCTCTTGTAGCGCACTACCTAAAATTAAACATGGAAAGAATAATGTGTAACTCCAACAGTCAGTGAATTTAAATATATGAATTACTTTTTTAAAACAATTTGGATTTGGTCTTAAGTAGTGTAACGTACCATAATATTAAATTTTCCATATATATATATTATATTATATATATAAAGTAATTATCCCATAATAAATATATACTATATATATATTGAGCATATCATTATAGTTTCCTCTACGTAGTAGGGGGTAGGTAGTGAATAAGGAATACTATGAACACCACAGTATGCGGCTATAGACTACTTATCCCGGGAAGGGAGTCTATCATAGTGATTACGCTATACTCATGAGGAGGTAGGTAGTTCCTATTATAAACCGACTCATAAGTGTTGGTTTGGTGTGACAATTCTGGTTTAAAATGCTAGCGAGTACCATTTGCTCAAAACTGTTACGTAAATGCTACAGGAAGAAGAATACCACCCTATGCTCGAATGGCTGACGATCCAATTTTTTCAAGTGAAGCGAATGTAAAAAAGAAAAAAAAAAAAAAAAAAAAAAAAAAAAGAAAAAAAAAAAATAACATCTGCCTCATTCTGAAATTCAATGCGAAAAGAATATCATTTTTTGGCCATCTGGTACAATTTTAGATAGGAATAATGTAAAAAAAAAAATAAAATATAAATAATATTATTGTTAATGATTTAGTGTTAATATCTGATTAGAGAGCTATGTTTAAGGAGTACCTTTTTGGTTACTCGTTAATATATAGACTTTCTATTAAATTCTTTCTCTTTTTTAACTAAGGCAATCCGGCCGCCAAGGTAACGCACCGATGTCAGAGTCGGGTCTCTTCGGCAACTTCGGGGACTAGGGGTAGATAATTCCCCCCCGGGAGGGTCTCCGGAACCACCGCTCTTTGGTATTTGGTGTCGCGGGGTTCCTCCGCCCCTCCCTACGGGGTAGGGTAAAACGCCCCCCTCTCTTCCCCGTTGGCTCGAGCCCCTAATTTTTGTTTCACAAACCTTTAAATAATATATATATAATTATATATTATTATTACTATATTATTATATATATATCTTATACTATATATATAATTTAATATTCTCTATACTTATTTATATATATATTATATATAATATATTCCTATTACCATGCTCTAAAAAAAAATTGCCAATATTTATTTATTTTATTCATTTATTTTTTTTTTACATTTTTCGAACTAAAATTTACCAGGATTCAAAAATGTATTCTTTTTGCTGTAGCTATTGTAGTTTTTGTAAGATATGATTTTTTTTATTTTTTTTACTTTCGCATAGATATTTTGCCAGGATTCCAACAATGTATTTCCTTTTCCTGATATTGGCTATTGTTAATTTTTTTTGAGATATGGATTGATGATAGCTGTCGCTCTACACCATAAAATATAATCACCTATATATATATAATAATAATATAATACTATCAAAAAATATTATATATAATACTATATATTTACTATAACTTATATATATATATTTAATATTATCTACTATATTATTACTATTAACTCATATATAGTTTAGTTAATATAATATAATCTCTATGAGTAATACTAAATATATATATATAAAATATATTAAATAAAAATATAAATAAAATAATATAAACGAAAAATTTTAATACAGGAAAAATATATCAAATAAAAAAAAAATCTATCAATCTCATCTCTCTCTCTATCTATCGTATCTTCGTAACTCTCTCTTCTCATACTAATATAAAAATAATCCATCATCTCTTCTCTCAACAAAATCTCAAATGTCTACTCAGATCTCTCATCTCATCATCCTTCTACTATATCTCTCTCGTTCGGCTCTCCTCTCATCCTCTCTCGACCTCGTCATCTTCTATCTCTCTCTCTCTCTCTCTATATCTTCTCTCTCTCTATCTTCTCTCTCTCCCCTCTCTCCCTCTCTCTTCTCCTCCTCTCTCTCTCTCTCTACTCTCTCTATAATATATAATATATTTATATATATATATATTTATTACTCTGGTTTATATATAATATTATTAATATATATATATACTATGACCCCTGCTCCTAAAAAAATATGTATCTAGTTTATTATTAATTATCTATATATTATATACATTACCAAAGACCAGCAACATAATGATTACCTGAAGGTATTCTAATATATAGTGACTGTATATGATTCATACTTAGGATGGTTTTTGACACGCTGGAGGGAGCGACTGATATTAATACATCTACTTACTTGACCGAAATTAGGAGCGCTCTGAAATTTCTTACTACTATCGCCATGTTAGCTTTTACTATGTAATTCTATTTAGATTTTGAACTCTTCTCATCTCCACTTTTAGATAATTCTGGAATCATCATTCACTTCTTTCCGATGCGCCATACGAGCACGGCTTTCGGCGCTCGAAGGTCTACTGGCGATATAACTCTTCCTATCTTACTGATTTTTATAAGTTTTTCACGCCCTTAGGAACTATGTGGAGCTTTGCGTGGTGGTAAGCTTGTACATCTGCAAAGCATTTGAAAAGGTTACATGGCAGCTGCGTCAACATGCTCTCCAAGCTCCCTTACTTTGGTTTCTTACACTATCTTCTTAGACTTACTTTGTATCTAGTTTTATCTTCAAATTGATCATATCGTCTGTTTTGAAGTGGGGCGCATTTCTCATCCTATTTCTTGTCAATTAGTGGTGTTACCTCAGGGTTTCTGTCTTTTATCATCCTACTTTATTCCTACTTTAATTAATGCCTTTTTCAACTTGCACTCTAACTCTATTTACACTAACTCATGAATGCCCGATGATCGACCCTTACATTCTTAACTCATTCATTCTGCTGCCTTCTATTTACTTCTAGTATTGCTCTCGGTCTAATCTTTTCGGATCTATTCTCGCTAGATATGGATAGAATTTCCGGGTGGGGTCGTCTGAACCTTGTGAATTCAATTCTTTAATAACTAACTTTTTCAAATCTCACTCTCTAAGACAATCTTCTAACTTTCTATCTATCTTTCGACGGGTTCTTAGTCTCCTCATGTTGACAATTATAACATCCTTATGGCCTTTACATTACAAAAAAAATGTCTTAGGAAACCTCATTCATCACAATGGTTTGACTCAGGACCCTGTCGCTCAAGAAACTGGGAGTTTTTGCTCAGGCTTGACAGAAGCTTTTATTTTTTCCTTTTCACACAGTTACTACCAGTTATACAAGGAGCCTCATTTCGCCTTGTATTGGTGTACTACTTCTATATCTGGGGGGCTCAGGTTTCACCCGGCTTTTGGATAGGTCGAGTCAAAGGCAAAAAGAATTATAAACTGTCCTGTTCTTTCTAGTTCACTTGAAACTCTATCTTTTGCTGGCGCGATGTTAGGTGACTCTAATCTCTTTTCTCTAGGTCCACGTAGCGGCAAGTTGCTTCGATTTGATTTCTTATCTCGGCGTGCACCTAACCGTTTTAAGCAAGACTCCACTCGCACCCAAAGTCGAGCACAAACGGGCTGTGTAGTCTTCAATCGAATTGTATGTGACTGCTTCGGGCATTATCGATGAGGGCAGTACTTCGCTGCGGTCGCTCTTCTTCCTCGAACAAGTGTCTTAGTGGATTCTCTTAGCCACTTGCTGTGTTTTTGACTTAATTTAATTCCCTCACTTTAAAGCCCGCGTCTGTGCCTCATTGCGTAATTTCCGTTTGTTGAGGTTTTGTTGATTTTAACCCCCCCTTCTTGAGGGCCTTTGCCCAGTGAGCGGTGGTGATAATTGTAAAAAAAAAAAAAAAAAAAAAAAAAAAAAAAAAAAAAAAAATACCCTTACCTCTTTAATTACATATATAATTATTTATATATATATATATTACCTATTATATACTATATATACTATAACTATAACTACACTACTACTACTATTATACTTATATCCATAAGATAAGGTATATACCTCATCTACGTCATAATAAGTCGTATTATAATATATATCAGTACTACCTACTATACTATTATTGATATACCTAATATTACATACAATTATATATTTATTACTACTCTATATTTATATGGTATAATTCCCTATATATATATATATAGTATATATCATTATATACTCTTACTATAATCATATAGCTCTACCCTACTATTACCCTATCTCATACACCTACTCACCATATATATTTACTATACTCTTTCTCATTATATTACCTGTTATACCTCCTCCTACTTATATCTATTATATTATAGGCCACTATCTATTCATGACTATCTATAGAACTCTATTATATATATAATATATAATAATATATATTATATATATAGAATCTATTAAATTTATATATATAACTATATAATATATACTATAATTATTATATTATATATGAACATTTCGTCACTTCATATATAAAGAAAACACCCACACAACACTTATATATTATTAATACTATATTATATATATATAAATACATATTTTACATCTATATCTCTGAATCATTAGCTACAGTATATCTAATATATATATATTAACTATATATACTTTATATATATACTTTACTACATATTAATATACGTATAGTT
>JABUQX010054688.1:40000-45000 GCA_015478945.1 Trachelipus rathkii
TAATAATAATAATAGTAGTAGTAGTAGTAATAATAATAATAATAATAATAATAATAATAATAATAATAATAATAATAATAATAATAATAATAATAATAATAATAATGATAATAATAATAATAATAATAATAATAATAATAATAATAATAATAATAATAATAATAATAATAATAATAATAATAATAATAATAATAATAATAATAATAATAATAATAATAATAATAATAATAATAATAATAATAATAATATTAGAAATAATAAATCAGCATTTGTCTTAATATAATTTTTGCAAGATTTTTCTAAATTCCTAAAAACCTTCTTAACATTTTCATTAATTTTCTTTAGGACAATTCTTGAATAAAACAAAATAATTGCCTTCTGAAATGATCCAAGCTTTCGTCCGCTCACGGTAGACATTTTCAAGGATATGACTTTATTTTTATGAAAGAAGCAAAAATTAAACTTAAAATATTACAATTATTACAAATATAATAAGTAAGATTAAAACTAAAATTTAAAATATACGAAAAATAAATGTGAAGTTGATAATTTAGATTGTATCTTTTTCCTTTCTTTCTTCTATGTAAAAATATTTAGGTAATCGGACATTTCGTTATATTTTATATTGATGTCCGGTCGATGCTTTCTTATAAGATAAGATCCGAAAATTCCCTCTTTTTAATCAAAATTTTGAAGTAATTTACTATTTCATTATTGTGTAATTTTTTATGTTCTTCCTGCATATGGTGGTGTATCTTACTTGGTTTGTACCTATGCTGCAACATACGCTGCCGAAGGGTATTCGTCGTATAACCAATGTAAGTGGCGTTACATCCACTCTCATTGCAATGGAATTGGTATACGACGTTGGTACACTCGCCAGCAGATGGTACATCACGAGCACTAAAGCAAGAAGACAACTTTGTTGGCCGATAATAACTTCTAATAGTGATTGGTTCATTATTTTTCCCTTTGATATGTTTCTTTAAAATGATTTTCAATCTTGATTCCTCTTCATTTATTGAACCAACCACTTCGCTCTTGTAATAGAAGATGAGGTTTTTATTATCTTTGTCTTTAGGATCGGCCAATATATTTAATGTGTTTTTCAGCGTTTTTTCTACTAAATATTGAGGAAAACCATTGTTAATTAGTAGCTTAGTTATTCTTTTAATTTCTTTATCAAAGAGCTCCCAATTAGATGTTATTTTGTGGGCTCTGTGTACAAGTGTTTTTATTACAGATATCTTATAGGCGAGAGGTGTGTATGAGTCGAAATTCATATAAATTCCTTTATCGGTATTTTTAACGTAAATATCTCTTTCAATTGTACCATCGTTGGTTATTTTCATTTTCACGTCTAAAAAATTAAATTTATTGTTTAAGCATTCCTCATATGTAAAATTTAATTTGCTATAGGTCTCAAGTTTGTTAATAAAATTTTGAACGCTGTTATGATCTTTAAAAATGACACACGTGTCATCAACGTATCTCACGTAAAAGAAGGGGTTAAAGATATTATTTTCATTGAGAATTTTGTTTTCTATTTCAGACAAACTTGAGACCTATAGCAAATTAAATTTTACATATGAAATGCTTACCAGACGTGGCGTGAAAATGACCAACGATGAAAGAGTTGGCCCCGTTAAGCCGATAAGAATTGCTGCGGGCACAGATGCTCGCCACGCCTGCTACTGGGTGTCTGTGATGTGCGTTTTGGAAGCCCGCAAATAACCAGTGGGATGCTGGTAAAGAGAAGTGAAGAACAACTAAGCTACTAATTGGCTTGTGGTTTTCTCAATATTTAGTAAAAAGCGCTGGCCCGATGGCCGTCCCAAGACAGATGTAAAACCTCATCTTCAAGAGCGAGTGACGGTTGCTAAATCAGAGGAAAAATGTGAGGAGCTATCCTGTCAAGAGACAGTATCGGCAAGACATCTTCTTGCTGGTACTCGTGTTAACTGACAGTCTTAGTATACCATTGCAGCTGGTCTTCGGCTGCCACCCGATGGTATACGACAGTACTGCTTCGGCGGCAACGTGTTGCGGCACGAAACACAAACCAGTAGACCACTATATCGAGACATAAAGGCACGCAATAACGAATGGCAGAGCGCTTCTCAGTGAACTGACCGATCCATATATAAAGGCATAAACCGGACGTCGTATAAAGAACTGCAACGATAACCAGTCTAATATTACATAGAAGAAAGAAGGAAAGACGTCAAATATCAACACATTGTTACTAAATATATTACAAATTTTAGTACAATCTTACTTGTATTTAACTTGATATATCACTAAGTTTACTTATTAATTTGATATACCAACCAACTCTTAGATTAACTTCCATGTGGCTGTTAACAGATCAACCTAAATATCATCTGTTACTGTCAAAAGTATCAAAAAGTTAATGAAAATATTAGTTAATATTTTAAATGAAAAGTCTTCTAAATACTTTTAATAATAATAATAATAATAATAATAATAATAATAATAATAATAATAATAATAATAATAATAATAATAATAATAATAATAATAATAATAATAATAATAATAATAATAATAATAATAATAATAATAATGATAATAATAATAATAATAATAATAATAATAATAATAATAATAATTATAATAATAATAATAATAATAATAATAATAATAATAATAATAATAATAATAATAATAATATTAATGATAATAATAATAATAATAATAATAATACTAAGTATGTTTAAAAATAATAATAATATTAATGATAATAATAATAATAATAATAATAATAATAATGATAATAATAATAATAATAATAATAATAATAATAATAAAAATAAAAATAATAATAATAAAAATAAAAATAATAATAAAAATAATAATAATAATAATAATAATAATAATAAAAACAATATCAGCATCCAATAATAATAATAATAATAATAATCATAATCATATTAATAACAATAATAATAATAATAAATCTTCTTTCAAAAACATCTTTATTTTTTAAATGGTGAAACAATATACCTATTTCCATAGTTTGGCAATCGTTATTTAAATTTTGTATGATCTTCATTTTGGTTTCATCATTTATATTGTAATGAGATAGCGATGAAACTGACGCATCCTCTGATAAGTATAAAAATATTATATAATTATAAGTTCACTTTAGATATAATGGGATCAGTAATCGACTATTAGCTAAATGGTTTAATAACAAAAATCTCGATATGGTGCTGCTTCCGCTGTATGGCTGGTATCCCATGGGATGGTATGTTTCCAATAAATACGTAAAAGCTAAAGAACTGCATCTTCATTACATTACTATAGTTGGATTTATATGAACGACATTTTTAAGAATAAATTGCTCGAAACCATCCGAAAAGCTTTCTGTATATGCCCTAGAGCGGCAGCTGTGTTTTGAGGCTTTACCCATAAAACGGGTTAGATATTAGCAAATACCCCCAAAAAAGTTTAGTTTAAAAAACAAATTAGCTATTAGCTATTGCATTTTTTCTTTAAATTACGAAAAATAAATATTATTTTTAATTAATTTTAATCATTCAAACAAAGAAAACACCTGTTTTTTTAGCAATTTATTATTAAATCAAGTTATGTAAGTCAATGAGATGGTTGATTTTGCTTTTTCTAACAATTTGTTTAATATTTGGTGCAGTTTCGGCCAATGCACATCGTAAGTCGTGCTCCAAGTTCAATCGGTTCCTTGCTTTTGTTTTCATTGTCACCATTGTCGAAAATCCACTTTCACACCTGTAAGTTGTGGCGAATGGGATCAGTATTTTCAAGGCTTTTCCCGATAATAATGGATACTCGCCACCAATCTTTCGCCAAAATGTTGCTAGTTGTGTGTTTTCGAAATCTATTTTCAGTGTGTTGTCTTCAATTTCAGTATCTGGAAATATTCCTTCATCCACTGAAAAGGGTCTTAGCACCCAAGCATTTACTTGGCGATTTTCCAAATCAGGAAAATATTTGCTGATAGAATGTACTACTGATGACAAGTGGAGAGTTATTTGATCTGTGAATGAGCATTTTTCATTTCTTCCGTCGAGCACCATTGTTAGTTCTGGGAACATCGAAACGTCCTCAACTCCAGCTCGGCGTTGGTAAAGCTGCAATTTGCGAAGGCTTTCACGCCAATATCTGACTGTTGAACAATTTGTCATATTTCACTTACAAGGTGAGGTTAAGCGTATTTATTTCTCCAAAAGAAATCCGCAAGATATGCCAGTTTGGAAATAAATACATTATCTGTTATTTTGGCGTGTAACTCTTTCCCCTTATCCGGTTTTTTCCTTTCCAGAAACAAAGCAATTTCTTCTCGAAGCTCGAGCACTCGGTGCAACACCTTGCCCCGTGATAACCAACGCACTTCTGTGTGGAATAACAGCACGTCGAATTTGCCTCCAAATTCATTGCACAACTCTTTGAAAACTCTTGTATTTGTCGCACTACCTCGGATGAGGTTTACAATTTTCACTACCTGGGTAAATAATGCATCAGCAAATCAGGTGGAAGAGATTTCACTGAAAAAAAGTATAACGATGTAGCACAATACAGTGGCTAAACGTTGCTTGCGAACAACTTCATTGTATGTTTTGAATCGGAACGAACGCCCAACATGGACAGGTGCTCACTTCTGTACAGGCACCCATCAACTCCTTTCCCTCGACAAAATTCTTCATTGCTCGAAAGGAACATCTTCGTCACGTGTTTGCGATGTGGTCGTGATGCAAGGCAGTATTCTTCTGGTGTTCGCGCACACATGTACCGAGCATGAACAAAGTAGCTCGGAACAAGATGCAACGTAGGTCGACTCTTCCCCAACTGTAGTGCGAATGAAGGACTTGACATTATTTCATTGAGCACCGTATTCAAATCTTCTTGCCCATGTTTTCGATACGACTTTTGATGGTGTTGTTGTTTTGTTAGAAATCGATATCTTATAAATCTTTTGTGCATGGTGACAAGAACGAGCC
>JABUQX010054689.1:0-2500 GCA_015478945.1 Trachelipus rathkii
TACCATCAGATTAGCTGTGTAACGAATCAACTTTATCAGTATTTAATCCTCTGCATTCAAGTTACCGAATCACAAGATGTTCCTCTAGAGTTTAATATTCCAGGTACTTCTGATCAGTACTTAGATCCCTCAATGTGTTTTTATATGTAAAACGAAATTGGAAAAAAACCTGATGGTACAAGATCTTCCATTCGGGTGATGACCATATTAGTATTAAGAATGCAAATTTTTCTGTATACTTTTCTATCCTAGGTTGAAAGTCTTATTCTTAAGACTGGTGACTTCACTAGTGGCTGTTTTCAATGTCGTTGTCTAATTTATTCTCTATATATGATATGCTTTATAGAAGACATTTTGTAAATTATCAGACTACGCTAAACAATCTCATCTCAGTCAATGTGGTTTTTTATATAGTTTTCTAATGTTATGTATTCTGCACATATAGATATTAATGCGCTAGAAATGTCATAAATAATCTTATGAATTTTTACGGTCGATTAAATTGGTGATATCTTCTCTCAAGAAAGATTCCATTCTACCGTTCTGTACGATACTTAGAGATCATTTTATCATCGATTCATAATCCTAAATTCTTGGTCTAAAAGTAGAAAAGTAGCCTATGCTACAAGCTGTATGTCCTGAACTTGTTTTCAAACTGCTGTAGGCTGTATCTATCATGTTAGAAAAGTGAAGATTGATCTACCAAGCGACATTTTGGAAATTTGAAAATATTGCTTTGATTACTACAGCATAAGTACCTCTATCAGGAGTTGAACCAAGATATTTTAATTTCCCAACTCAAGGATTATTCGAGTATAAATATCCCAAACATTGTGAACGGGATTTACACAGAGAGTAATAAGAGGGATTGTGCGAAATGAAGCCTAACTCCGGAATTATAAAAAGTATCGACCCTTAAAATTCCCAACACTTTACGGCTTAGGGGTATCAGTTATACTGTGAATGGACTACCTCACGGACGGTGATTATGAAATGTTGTACAAAGGAGACTTATCCTCTGTACGCGGCCTTTTTACGACTTAATAGCCAATACACTGTATCATGTAATGATAGGGAACAGGCTAATCTCTTGAAGAGTACGCGAAGAATATGTAATTTATATGTCGTATGATCTTACTGCACACGCTTTCCAGCTTGTAACGCATATCTTTAAACATTTCTTGAGAAAGGGCACCTTAGACCTAAGTTCCTCTTTTGGATCGAGTCTACAATTGTCGCCCATCACTGTAGTGGTCTATCTTGAGCATCCTCAACTCATTAAATTGACAGAGAACGCAACGTACTTTTGAATTATTAAACGATGACATGAAGAGGAAATAGAATCGGCTGTTTAAAGAAATGAAACATCGGTTTTTAGTGTTGTTCGCTATTAAAAATAAACTCTGTAAATTGGAAGAAGCGATACCTGCATTCATTTCAATACATTGCCTCGTCACATCACCTCATCACAAGACATTGGATTTCCGTTTATAGAGCAAAAAACGAGGCTGTTCACATAAGGAGACTGTTGTTATTTAAATTTTATTGAATAAATCATTATTTATCTTATTTTTAAAATATATTAATGTAAGCTATGTAAAACTATGTCTTACCTGTTCATGCCCTTATATTCTATTTATGTGGAGTCTATTGTATTTATTTCATTATGTGCTTTTTAAATAACATCATGTTTTAATAAACTTTAAAATATATTTTTGATCTAAAAATTTGTAGTCAAATGGATTTTATGTTCTAATTAAGTAATTAAATGCTTAAAATGAAAAAATGCGATTTTACCTACCCCCAAAACTCGTATATATAAAAAAGGGTTTTTAATAAAGTTTCGTACACAGTTTTATTAAAATAAAATGTTTATATATCAGACACTGGTTTTTTTTTTCTTACATTACAAATTCAACAAATAAAAAGTATAAAACAAAAATAAAAATGAAAATAATAAATAAAAAGTATAAAACAGAAATAAAAAATATAAAAGAAAACATAATGTTTAATAAATATAAGTGATTAGAAGCAGTAACAACAGAAAGTTTAGCAGTAAAAGCAGAAAGTCTAAAAGCAGTAAACGCAGTAAAACAAAAGCATTACTGAATCCCTAGTCCACCTCTATTGACTTTACTGTTTTAGCTGCTTTAAGGTATGTAAGTTAATAAATATAATGAAGGTTAATAGCATAAAACATGTGAAGTTAAAGAGTAAAACATGCCGTTAAAGCAGTAAAAACATGAGTTAAAGCGTAAAGCCGAAAGTTAAAGCAGTAAAGCAAGAGTGTTAAAGCAGTAAGCAGTAAAACAAAAGCGATACTAATCCCCTAGTGTTAGGGTAATAACACTCTATTAGGATTTACTGATGTTACTGCTTTAAGGTATGTAAAGTAATCATTTTTATAAAATTTTTATCAATGTTTAAGTAAAAATGAATGACTCATAGTATATTTGAAGAGAAATTCTTTGCATAGTTTACATTGATATCATATTTTTTC
>JABUQX010054689.1:7500-15051 GCA_015478945.1 Trachelipus rathkii
AAAAAACAAATTTTAATAGAAAGTCTATTTATTTTAACGTATAACCAATAAAAGGTCTTAAATAGGCTTCTAATCATATTACTATAATTATTGACACAATAATTTTTGTTTTTTTTTAATTTTTTTTAACTTTTCTTATGTGAAATTTTGTTACCAGGATTCGCAAAAAATGTATTCCATTTCCTGTAGCTATTGTAGATTTTTGAGATTATATATATATATATATTTTTTTTTTTTTTTTTTTTTTTTTCAGTTTCAGGGCATACTTTGGCCAGGATTCCAGCAATGTATTCCGTTTTACTGTAGATTAATATTTTTAAGATACATATTACGGCTATAACAGACGCTGATCCATATATATATAAAATATAGTATATATATTATAGTATATATATATATTATATATATATATATATATATATATAGTATATATATATATTATATATATTAATATATATATATATATATATATATAGTATATATAAAGTATATATATATATAATATATATATATATATATATATATATATATATATATTTATATAATATATATAGAGAGAGAGAGAGAGAGAGAGAGAGAGAGAGAGAGAGAGAGAGAGAGAGAGAGAGAGACACAACGCCTAGACACAAAAACTCGCAACACATGACTCAACGACCTCGGAAACTTGCCACCTCGGTTGTTATAGTACAGAATCTACAAATATGCCAGGTTTGTTTATTACAGACATCTGTTCGTTATATCATAATTTATTATTTTTTTTCTTTATTTTAGTCAACACAAACTTTTCAAGAACATGTTGTAACGAACATAAAATTACAAGTCATCATCGAGTACACGCCTGAGTCTCATTTTGAAAGTTTTTAGTAAACTCCCGTCCTCGGAGCGCCTTTTGCACTTCACACCTCTTTTCATATTTGAAACAAAAGTGTTCGGAAACCACGCCCACATTTTCCAGTAGTTTATTTTTAATACGAAATACTCTTTTAAAATTTATTCGTCGAAACAGAGTAGAACTGTTTACAAACTATTAAACAACAGCAACATGTAATAATAATAAAAATAATAATAATAATAATAATAATAATAATAATACAAATAATAATTAATAATTAACAATAATAATAATAACATAAATAATAATAATAAATAATAATACTTTGATTTTTTAAAAATAACATTCATATTTTGCAATATTTCAGGGTTATTAAAAAAAATCGATTATCAGCATTTTTTTTTTTTTTAAACTATTTTTGTAAATGCTTTTCAAGCCTCCTGAAAATACTTTTTTCTACAGAAGAAATTTTCGTCAATATTAGTAGTAGGAGAGGGATTCCGGAGGAAAATGACCGCGACCTTTTTTGACCTTTTCTGACCGCGACCTTTTTTGAGCTCGAATTTTTACCTGACCTTGACCTTTTTTGGCCTTCACCTTTTTGGGCCTTGACCTTTTTTCGACCAACCCTTTGGTCTTCCATGGGTCATTTTTGGCCCACGGTATTTTTTGGCAACCCTAATTTTTTGGCAACCCCAATTTTTTTGGCAACCCTGATTTTTGGCAACCCCTTCGAAGAAGGGTTGCGCCAAAACGGTTGCGTAAGCAACCGTTGTACGTACCCCTACCGTAACTTTTTCGACCAGTCCTTTGTTCTCACAATTTAGGTCATTTTTCGTCCACTTTAATCACTTTTTGAGACTTCACCATTTAGGGCTTAAGCCCTTTTTTTATCGTATGTCTTTAACCTTGTTTGACCATGATCATTTTTCTACAAACAACCCTTTGATCTTCAACCCCATGGGTCATTTTTGCCGCACGGTATTTTGCCGAACCTTTAAGGGCTTAGCCCGTTTTTGATTGTTTTTACCTTGTTTGACCATGATATTCGTTGTCACATCTATACACGCGACGAGTAGCGCTAACCATTCACACTATTCACCCACCACACCCACATCACAACACAACACACACACAAACACCACACACACAACACACACACACACACACACACACACACACACACACACACACACCGCCCACTTATACATACATTCACTATGACACTTACACTCCTCCATAGATACTTGCACTTACATTTAACACTTATACATACGACAAACACACGACCAATCCTTTGGTCTTCCGTGGGTCAATTTTTTGACCCACGGTAATTTTTTTTGTCCTTCCTTTAAGGGTTAGCCCTTTTTTTGATGTCTTAACCTGTTTGTACCATGGATATTCGGAAACCTTGAACCTATTGCCCAGGAGATTTTATCACTCATGGGTCATATAACCACTTTTGACCCACGCTATCAACATTGATGGCTTTGATGGTCCCAATTCACGTAAGAAGTATCTAAGGGATGTTCTATAGTGTTCTATGAAGTATTAGATGAGTGGCCAGGTGAAGTGCCAGGTGAGTGCCAGGTTGAGTGCCAGTGAGTGCCAATGAGTGCCAATGAAGTGCCAAGTGAGTGCCAATGAGTTGCCACATAGTGCCAAGTGAATGCCACACCACTAACGATGGATTCCTTTACTTAACAACTGAGTGCCACTATTTTTTCAAGCCTTCTCTCTAAGCCTTTCCCTGGAGCCCCGAATGCCCCAATAATTGTGTGTCTACCCTTGTAATAAGGTATGAGGAACCGAATGGTGGTTCATTACAATCTGCTAGAATGCTTCCTACTACGAGTTTGTAAGTATTTTTATAACACTTATAGCATGACAGAATATATATCTAAAGAGTTACACAGTTGAGCAGTGACCGCGCAAACGTTTTCCGAGTCCGATCCGAGTCCGCGTCCGAGCTGAACACCGTCGCGAAACCGCCCGCCGCGTGCGCCCGCAGGCGCAATTTTTACTTCCCTTACAGCCTCGCCGAGCTGACCGACAACGCAGGCGCAATATTTTCCGCGTAACCGCCGCCGCGTGAGTCCGCAGACGCAAAATTCCCGCGTTCCGCGCGAACGAAAAATATATCAATGTAAACTATTCAGAATTCGTTTCAAATATACTATGAGTCATTCCATTTTTACTACAATTGTACTCGAAATTTTAATTAAAAACATATACTTTTACATACCTTAAAGCAGTAAAATCAGAAAATCAATAGAGGTGTTATTACCTAACACCTAGGGGATAGTATGCTTTTTTTGTTTTACGCTTTAATGCTTATAACTCTCTGCTTTAACTGCTTTAATCATTACATTACATACCATTAAGCAGTAAAACAGATTTCAGTTAAACTTCTTACAATCGAACGGTGGATTACACGGGGGATTGTTTAAACCACTTTAATACACTCACACCAATAGGGGATTAGTATGCTTTTTGTTTTACTTGCTTTAAACATCTTTTACTCATGTTTTACTGCTTTTAACTCATGTTTTAACTGCTTTAACTCACATGTATTTACTGCTTTACCATCATCCATATTCTATCCTACATATTCAACACCATACCTTAAAAGCAGAAAATCAGTAAATCAAATAGAGGTGTTACCTAGGGGAATTAGTATGCTTTTGTTTTAACTGCACTTTACTGTTTTAAACTTTACTGCTTTACAGCTTTAACTTTCTGTTTTACTGCTTTTAACTTTCTGTTTAACTGCTTAAACTCATATATATTTATTAACATTATGTTTTTCTTTTATATTTTTGTTTTATTACTTTTTTATTTATTATTCTATTTTATTTTTGTTTTAATACTTTTTTTTTAATTTTTATAAAGTAAGAATAAAAACACACAGAGTTTTTGTTTACTAAAACATTTTATTTTTAAAATTGTACGAAATTTTATTAAAAACATATACTTTACTGCTTTAACAGCTTTAATTAATCTCATTATTCATTTTTCACTTAACGAGTATGGATGTGGAGAAATTTACGATCCGAAGTCCGGCTACATGTTTTGTAGCTGGTCCGACAGGCTGTGTAACTTTCTATTTATTAAATATTTTAAAGGGAAATAGAGATTTTTGAACAAGCACCTGTAAAAAATAATATGGTGTTATAATGTTTATCAAGGAAAAATTTAAGGAATATAAAGATGTTATTTAATTTCGAAGGCATATACGATATTAGGTCGCTGGATAATATACATGGACACAAAATTATTGTATTAGATGATTTAATGCACAAATTGAATTTGGAAATAGCAGAAGCGTTCACAGTTTATTCTCACCATCTAAATATCTCTGGGTTTTTCTTAACACAGAATATTTTTCATCAAAGCAAGCATATGCGAAGTGTTTCTTTAAACACACCACAGTATTTACTGTTGTTTGTCCCAAAGAAGAGACATGAGTCAAATTAATGTATTGGGCAACTCAAATGTTTCCCCTTCAAAAGAAAGAGTTCTTAAAAGTATATAAAGAGGTTACTTCGATCCCCCACGGCTATTTGATGTGTGAACTTCACCCCAAAAACACGCACAGAGTGCTGCTCCGTACTAACATTCTGCCCTATGAGATAGAAACTGTATACATACCTGAATAATGAGTGCTCCAGTTGCAAAGTATTTACCTCTTATACACAAAAAAATTTAAAAAGTTGAAACCATCTGAAAAAACGTAAAACTAATTAGTGAGGAAATGAGAAATTTCACCACCAGTGTGTATTGTGAAGTTGTTTTTAAACTCAATAAAAGGAAATGTTCTTTAAAACAGGCCTTCAGAAGGTAAAGCTAACGTCGTTATAAGAATACATCCCTTAAAAAATCTCTCCCTAAACCATTAAAAATCCTCTCACAAAATAAAAAAGAAGTTACTAAGAAGAGAAGGAGGATAGTTCCTGCCATTCTCTTCTCCGTTATAGTCGCCCTGATAACTAAGTGGTTGTCCCATAATGAAGACAGGTTGCTGTACTTCCAATATAATGATATGAGAAAATGAAGTATTAATAACAACAGCATTTGTAACAGAAATGTCAGTTTCCTCAGATTCAATCATTCACGAACCTCAATATGCCAGTATATTCGCCGCACACATCACCTGTGCAAAAATCCACAATCACAGTTTCATCATTCACAGCCCCAATATATGCAGATATCAGCCCCTATACACGCAAATATTACAGCCCAATGCATTGAACATTACAACCTCTTTTCAACATCAAGCAGCAAACAGATGCACCAACGATCCTTTATTGTCGAACGAATCATTAATCTTTCCAGCAGGCTCTACTCCTAGCTTATATGATCCTAAAGTTTAACAGAAAACCAAATATGAGAAAGAAGTGTACAGGATATTAAATTCAGACCGTTAACATCCATGAGAAACGCCTCTTATACCAGGATGCCATACAAAAATTGATAGACCTTAAAGACTTGCATCCATCCATCCCTACGTATTCCGCTAACCGATAATGTAGATATTCCTAATGAAAGTAAAACTTGAAGTGAAAACGGCACCCAATCGAAGTACTCACCAAATTTTATAAATATTTAATCAACAGATAGGAAGCCAGCTAGCGCTTATATTAGAGGTGAGTCGTTTAATTATAAAGGAATATATTAATGGTTTTTATTGACTATATCTCCATAATCAATATATCCATTTATATAAGACCAATTTACTACATCTTTTGAATTCCAAGAAGCAGGTGAAGATCAAGTAATTGATGATACTAAGAAAAAATAGTTAAAGGATCAAATATTGTGGGACTGATAGCTGATATCTACTCTATTCACAGTATACCCTGTTGAAAAACTATGGCTTCTCTTGTATAAAGGATGGAATATAATATCAAAATCAAAGAAACTTCACTAATTAATTTTCCACGCAGACAGTTTTATTTGATGCGTGATAAACATATACAAAAACGGATTGCAATTAGATGTAACATCATTGATTTATAAATTCCCGCTACGAGCAAAATGTAGCCGGTTATTTATATGATTATACAATTCTAGTACATACTTCTTAGGCATCAGACACTAAAATTTTAACCATGTTTACGCTTAGAAAGAAAATAAACGTATATATAAACACGAACTCTATAATAAGGTTACCATAAAAAATTTGTTGGATTTAAATCGTTAAATATATGCATTTATGTGGCAAATATTATATTAATTAAAAACATTATATTTTTATATATATATATATAATATATAATATATATTTTATTATTTTTGATATAATATAATTTTAATATATATAATATACTAGGGTACCTACTATATATAATACCATATATAAAGGCAATAAAAATCTAAATAATCGTATATATATATATATATATATTATATATACTATTATATATATAAATATTATTTATCTGTAATGTTTTTGTATAAATAAATTGTTATTTTAAATCTTTTTCTCTTTCTTTTATCCCTTGCGACCTAATATCACATTTTTGTGACAAATATATATATATATATATTATATAATATATATATATATAAGTATATATATATATAATATATTTGTTAAGGTCAGCTCCTAGCACCCCTCTACACCAAGCTATGCCACACGTTTTGTTCTATTGGACTTACTGCTTTCATCAATCTTTAGCATGTAATAAGTTAAAATAACAAATAAGTTTTCTCCGTGCTAACATACTGTATTTTATTAAAATCATCAAGTTTTATTTAAAAATAACAATATTCACTTACATTTATATATTCGCTCGATGTTTAACTAAAAATAATTCAAAGGTTTTTTTTTAAATAATTCGGCATTTTCTTTATTATTATTATTATTATCTATGTACATTGACAATCCATCACGAGAAAACACACCAACCCGCACTCCAGATACGAAACTGACCTCTCTCTTTGTAAAATGTGTTGAAATAACTACTTTAAGTCCTCAATTTAGGATAATCCTTTTTGTAGCCAAGGGGCGATTTGGGCCTAATTCCAGGTCAAAAATATATTTCAAATTTCAAACAGACCTTTTTCTGTAAAATGTGGTGCAATAACTACGTTAGGGGCTAAATTTAGCCTAAATTTTAGGAATAAGAGCTTTTGTATCCCATGGCGGATTTAAAGCTAATACCAGGTCAAAAGGTAATTCAGTATAGACATAAGATCATTGGTTATTAATTTTACTTTATAATATAATTTCAAACTGAAAACAAGATGCTGGATCGGTAAGATCCTTTAAGCAGTTAAGAAGGAAATGTTTACTTACTTGTGATTGGTCCGGAGTAATCCTTATCTCTCTATGACCTCGTATGTGATTGTTCGAGAATTATTTTATCGTCTTTTGAAAATTACCTTTGTTCCTTAAACTTGTATTTGAGCAGGTGTGTTTTTTTATCTTTTAGACCCCAACTCATTTTAAAATCATCGTCATTTTAGCTGTTAAGCGGTGGCACAAGTTATCTGATTGTATTAAAAGTGTTTTATTTTTAGTAAGTGTATATCATATTTATAATAAACTTACAAGTCGAGTTCTAATTTAACTTGTGATCCACTAGAATAATAATAATAATTCACTAGATTTAAAGTAGATCAACTGAACAAAACGCAAGAGCGCCGCCGCAAGCGCGAACCCGGTGCGGATCGCGACGCATGAACTCCGCCCGGCGTAAATAATACTCTTAACT
>JABUQX010054690.1:0-5000 GCA_015478945.1 Trachelipus rathkii
TCACACACATATATATATACTATATATACTAATAATCAAATATAAATTCTGTCACTAATAACGTATTTATATACACACTTTCTTACTTGCAAATATTTATAACTCACATAATTGTATTAATTATATATATAATACATAAAATATATTTCTTGAATAAATAAATTATTAAAAGAGATAATTTATAAACATAATTACCTATATATATATTAGGGATGTCGGCGATCTAACTTTCCACATTAATATCATTGCAAGCATAAGAAATGGTAAGGGCTTTGAAACAATGGTATATATAAATGTATACCTGCACTATATATAGTAATATACTTATATATATATCTAATTATATAATATATATATATTATTATAATTTATATTATTATTTAAGGTATGCCATATATATATATATAACCTATATATATATATATATATATAGGATATACCTATATATATATAGAGATATAATATATATATAAATCAGTTTCTTCTTAACATGATGCATCCCCCAATACATAACATTAAATGGCAACTCTTAGTACTATATTACTCACTATTCAGGATACAACAGTAAGTAACGACTGAGTATCGAGTCGCTCGTAGCTTGACACTAGGGTCCTACACAACTCAGGAATTGCATTCCCTTTGCAACCAAAATATTAGATAGTAGTATCGACTCAATAATTATTATTCATAATATTTAGTGTGGATCTGTTGTAGTGCCCAAGTATATTTATATTTCTAAAATCAAACAATATAAATATCTTAAAAGAAAATATCTCTCTAAAGGAAAAACATATATTATTATAATAAAATGAAAATACTAGAATCATTAATATAAATAAACTGTAAACTATTAAACGTATTGTAGTATTAAATTCAAAAAAAAAAAAAAAAAAATTAGCAGTAAGTTTAAAGCCCAAAATATAATAATTTTTTTTTTGTTATATATATATCCACTATGTTGTAAAGTAAACTTAGTTATTCTGATATAAACAATAAGTTTAAAGGCTTAAATCAATAGCTTTTAGTGGTATTTTATACAATTATTACCCTATAGAAACTAGCTGGAAAACTTACCAAGCACGATTCTTTAACCCCAATAACAACTAGACATAGATAGCAATCTAACATCGTTAGACTAAAAATAATGAAAGAAGAGACCTTTATATGAAATTAATCAGCTGAAAAGAACAATAATAAAAAAAAAGGCTATTATTCAAACATGACAATTAGAAATAATAATATAACTCCTTTAAGAAGATTAAAGATAGATATCATTCATAAACTCACTCTTCCAAAAAATTCTCCAATTAGTGATACAAACAACTTTTTACAAAGCTTCTATAGAATGCATTCTCTAATAATTCCCTCTATGTGTGCATTCACCGATGGCAATAGTCGTCCAGCAGGGTTTTTGATGCGGATGTGTTACATTCCTAATCCTACCTAAAAATATATCTGTCGCTCTCGACTGATGAGGAGGGTTCTGATAAATATTTGCTTGCAAGCACTGAAAATAATGGAAACCTTGGCCCATTTTCATTCCACCACATGAAAGGATCTCTTCTGTAGGAGCATCTCCATGTTTTTTCGTAAGAGCTTCATCTCCTTTTCACAGATTGCAAATTTGAATTTCTTTGCTCCTTAATGACTGTCTCTTCAGTTTTTCGATGAGGTTCCTTGGTGTGATTTCTTTGAAGGTGAATGAGATGTCATTGCAATTTCGCCATGAACTTATCAAGTCTAACATATCCAAATCCTCTTCGTCTTCGGTATGTTTATTTTGGCTGAAAAGCCAACCATCATCACTATGCAGTGGCTGTTACCGGTAAGGGTTTCTGATAAGGCGTGCTTGCCAACTTCTTGTGAAATCATTTTTTTTTGTCCAGGCGAGCAAGCTCCCTCGGTTATGCATTTAAATGCATTCCTATAGAAGTGGTTCACCGTCAGAGATGCATTCTTGTGGGGGGTTCAGCTACCTTAAAGAATTCCTTATTAGAACCTTTATTTATCGAATAAGTTTATTACACAATGTACAAAAAAAAATTATTTTTTGCTTCTTCTGATTTTTTTTATTGTTTTTTTTTTTATACAGTTTTTTATGCAGATTATAAATATGTTTTTAGTTTTTCTCTAGCATCGACCATTTTTGTCACAACGGCATAAAATAATTATTGGCCAATCTTCTCATTTTTGTAGGATCGTTACCGGGCAACGCGCCGAGTAAAAGTCAGTTGCCATTAATGTTTTATGGGGATTGCATGCTTAAGAACTGATTTATATATATATATATATATATATATATATATATATTATATAATATATTATATATATATATATATATATATAATATATATATATATATATATATATAATATATTATATATATATATATATATATATAATATATATATATACTATTGTTTAACTACATTCTAGTGCAATGATATAATTGAAAGTGAGGTACCAAACTTAAATATCTTTTATAATTTTCAGAATATTAGTAATAATATAAACATTTGTAAAATTGCCAGTAGAAAGTGTAAAACGTTGGCAGATTTATTTTGTTATGTGTGTGGATATTATGCTAGTTCTAAGCACATTTCCACCAAAATTGTGAAGGGAACCAAGTATTGGATAGCGTACAGGCTCTACTTTGGTATGCCTATTGGTGACTAAGATAAGCAATGGGCACCTCCTATTATATGTGGAAGTTGTAAAACAACCCTAGAATGATGGGGAAGAGGAACAAGAAAAGCAATGCCTTTGGCTATTCCCAGAATATGGCGAGAGCCAACGAATCACTACGATGACTGCCACTTCTGAATATTACAAAATATGGAAAAGGTAAAGGAAGGCAATCTCTTCCATACCCAGATATTCCCTCATCCAGAACCCCAGTTCCTCATAATGAAAACTACCCTATACCTTCACCACACCTTCAGTAAGTAAAATTGTTTTATGACAAGTCCATGACATATAATAGAAGAAACGTATGTTCTCCTCAAAATATATGTAAGGCAGCTACTTATATACGTATATATATAATATATATATATATTTTATATATATATATACGTATATATATATTATATAATATATATATATATATATAATATATATATATATATATATATATATATATATATATATATATACATATTTTATAATATATATATATATATATATATATATATATATACGGTATCTAGAAGTTTCTTTCCTCTTTTTTTTTCTAGATGATGAGCTCACCAAACATGCGTAAATATGGTTAAATTCCTGAAATTGAAGGAAAAGATTAGCATAATTGAAATGTGACTGGTGTCAATTCCGTAATGTGGTTCAGGGATTTTTAGGAAATTGTAAAGATCCAATTTACAAAACAGCTGATAAAAAGGCTCATTGATGTTAATAAAAAAATGGGATGCCATATGCCACTAAAAGTGGCGTTATTTACACTCTCATTTGGACTTTTTTCGAGAGAATTTAGGGGATGTAAGGGAAGAACATGGTGAAAGATTTCACCCGGATATTCAGACAATTTAAAGGCGATACTAGGGACATTGGGATAGTGCCATGATGGGTGATTATATGTGGTTTTTGATAAGAGAAGCCAAATCGATTCGCAAGAGAAAAGCACAGGGTGAACAAAGTACTTTTTAAATGCAAAGTAAGCCATGTTTTTTGGCATATTTTAAAGCATTGAACTATATTTTGGGGAATATTTAGTATGCATCTATCAAGTAAAAAGTCTTTTTTAAGTTTCTGTTCGTAATTTAAACTTCAATAAAAAATTGTAATAAAGTACATACAGTGTAAGTCATTAACAAACCTTAAATTCCAAACTTAAATAATTGGCAATAACTCTCAAAGTATCAATAATAGAAAAAAATAAGGTACGTCAGTGTTCAGCGTAAAAAAATATATGATTCAATAAAAAAATTAAAAAGAAACAGTTTTTTTGTGTTACATATTGATTATTGAATCTGAAAGTTTCTCATAATTCTTCACCCAAAAAGTAAGAAGTATCGGCCAGTTTTATCAGCCAGATTAACCAATGCCGATACCGATACCCCCAAAAAAGGCCGATACTACCGATAGCCGATTACCGATACTATCGGTACATCCTAATATATATATATATATATATATATATATATTATATATATTATATATTATATATATAATATATATATATATATATATATATATATATATATATATATATATATATATATATATATATATATATATATATATATATATATATAATATAAATATAAAAATATAATATATATATATATATATATATATATATATATATATATATGTAACGGAGACCAGGATAATGGCTGTCCAAGAAGAAGAATGAAGACTATGTTTTGAAGAAACGATGAATTGCAGCACTTAGTTATTCTGATCTCCGAAGGTGTCCAAAGTTGATTATTGGAACTTTATGATTACCCAATTTAAACAATATAAAAGAAAAGGGGAGAAAGAAAGGGGAATGAATTAGAAGAAACTAACCTCTTGGTGATTTTGACTTAATCTTTCTTTAACACTGTAACACCTCCTTTTTTCTATCCTCTTCTGAGGGCAGGCATTAGGAATATGAATTTTCCAGTCGGGGGTTCCATCATTGTCTTCGGGGACACCGCAGTCTATCTATTCGTGAGGGTGCACATTTGTGATGATGTTGGATGTGTGAAAGGTCAGTCGGGATATGTGTGAACTTATAAAAAGATGGATGGGGGGTAAATTTAAATAATGTGTGTAAATAACCTTTCAATATTTATTTATCACCAAAGAAAATTATAACCACGGGATAGCGAAAAAGAATAAGAATATATATTTATTAAAGAAAAATAACTCAAGGTTTGGTAAATTAAATATAGAAAAATAATGAACACATTTCAGTCCTATTTCCAGTCCTAGAGAAACCCTCTACCGATCCGGAAATAGGAGAGAAATTTAATATGATATTTTTGAATTTGTACAAGTAA
>JABUQX010054690.1:10000-30000 GCA_015478945.1 Trachelipus rathkii
ATTGATGTCTACTCCATATTGGCCAATGAAACTGTGGATTTATCAGGCAATGAACAATTTATCTATAGATAAGTTTTCGACCTTTGCAAAAAAATGGGACTGTTCGAGAAGGAATTTCTGGGCGTTTGAAGGTTCTGAAAGGTATGGATTGGTAAAACCATTGCCAAAATGTGATTCGTTGTTAGAAAAGAGGGTTGTATCAGTCTATTGCGTTGGCCAGTGGTACGACGACTTCGCACAATGGCAGGGAAGAACATGGAGTTCAAAAGAAACTGAAGGGAAAATATAAAAAAAGGATTATATTTTCACTGTGTAAGCCCTCGGCTTAATTGGTCATTAATGACCTAAACATTATTCCGGAATTTCGAAATACTATTGCCACAATAAAAGACAAACGTTTTCAGAGACTCCACCCTAAAAAGAAAATACATTTCCGAAACTTGCCTAAACTTTGTGAAACCGTTGGACTCAAAAATATAATAGTATTGCTATTTTCCATACAAATATGATAAAAATCGTTGAAGGGTTAGAAATTGTCCAAGGAACCCAACAATCAAAAACAAGAAAAACAGCTTTTCTATTCTACTGTTTCAGCAATAAGATCCAATTTTCATTATACCTTTTCCGTAATAGCCCAAATATTTTTCTTATGGGAACCACGTGGCTAACATTATTCAAACAAAAATACTGACCTTTTTTGCAGTGCTCTGATCATGTCCAAGAATTTTGATAGTTGTCAAAGACCACTGTGAAACTGCTGATCAAATAATTGCTGATCTGCTCTTATTCGCCAAAGTTATTATTGCTGAGTTATTAGTAGAAAAGTACAATCCCAAACAACTATAAAGCAAATTATCCTAAGCTAAACTTTTTGCTGAATATTGAAGCGTTCTGTACTTGTGCCTTATATCTTGACTCACTTTCATCCTCTTTAGAGACTATATTTTTCAGAAAAAACGTGCCAGCATTTCATCTCTTTTCATTTCATCCTTTTCTTATGTTCAAGCGTGAGAAATTTTTTTTTTCCCAAAAAAAACCAAAAAAAAATTTTTTCCAGAGTTTTATAATCTTGATATCAACAAAATTCATACCGGAACTGACATGGTATATCTTGTTGCTGGATAAAAAAAAATGGAAAAACAAAAAAGTTTGAAAGAAATAAAAAACTTTACTGAAGTCATTAAGAAGCGGACCCCTTTTTTTGTCAAACAAAAAAACCTGTTCTATTAATTACCACTGGCGCTAGATGCTCAACAGATACCATTGAAAGGTTTTTCAGCACTCTCTGAAGAGTAGGACTTGCTAAAGAAACACAAGAACCAAAGACAGGCTTAATGGGGATATGTAGATAGTATCTTAGAATATAAAATGGGAAAAAAATTGTTAATTGCAAAAATTCGCCTAAAATCCAAGGAGTCTAATGCTAGTTCAGATTTAATATTAGTTACCACTCAATACTCAGTACTTGCCAATCCCCAATAAATATTACTTTACGTATCTCAAATAGGTATTTTAATTTTTAATTACAACTGCTGTAGACTTTATTATTTTATAACCGAAATAAACTTTTTATCAGTGTGAACAAGGACATAAATCACTCGACCCTTTGCCAGCCCCTAAGTTAAATCCTGCGTACACCACACACACACACACCACCTACACACACACACCCACACCACACACACACACACACACACACACACACACACACACAACAGATTATATATATATAATAAGGTTATATAATAAGATCTTTTAGCCAAATATACTATATATATTATATATATATATATAATATATATATATACTATATATATATATATATATATATATATATATATATATATACAGGGTGATTCAAAACCTCTGCGACAAACTTGGAGGGCTGATATAGCAAACGATAAGAAACATTTATTGTTAAATAACCTATGTTGTTTGACGCTTTGTTTCAAAGTTACGGATGATTGAAGGTACACTAGTTTATGTTGTGTGACGCATCGCATGTAGGTACCAACGATTTAGGTCTACTCAATTTAATGTTTGTGTGTGCGTACATGTTGATAGTTGTAGCTTGTGTGTGAAGTCGTGTGTACTTGTTCTTCTTGTGTCTTTTTTTTTTATTTTTAAATGAATTAATTTAACTTTTTAAAGTTTTTAAAAGTTCTTTTAAGTTTTAATTTGAATTTCATTGTTTCGATTTTGGCATTTTTGTTTTAATTATTTTGATTGTTTGCCACGTGATTTTAATGTTTACTTTTTGTGATTGAAACTTTTACCATTCTGGAATCTTAAGCTAAGTTTTAGTTTGATTTTTTATATTTTTTAACATTATTTAACATATTATAGGATTTTAGTTTTTTGTGTTTTCTTTTAATTAATATTGGATAACTAAAGTTTATTTTAAGTTTTAACTAAATATCCCAAATTTACCATCACCTTGGGATACTTTTATTTTTTTCTCTAACCATTAGTTTTAGTTATTACTGTTAAGTACACGATCGCTGTGTGTTGTGTGTGGTGTGTTTGTGTGTGAGATTGAGTAAACGTACAAATTTTTAAACATGTATTTTAACATATAAAATTTTTGTTTTTGTGTTTCTTTTAATTGACATTGGAAAACCGTAAAGTTTATTTTTTAGGTTTTAACTAAATATCCCAAGTTTACCATCACCTTGGGATACTTTTTTTTTTTTTTTTTTAACATTAGCTTTTAGTAGTCTATACTCTAAGTACACGATTGCTTGTGTGGTGTGCGTGTTTTGTGTGTGTGTAGTGTGGAGTGTGTGAATTGAGTAAACGTGTAAATTTTTTAAACTATTAGAGCTTGTGTGCGTTTGTTTGTGCGGAGCGGAGATGATCGAATGACCAGGTCGAAGTCAGATGTGGGGGTGGCGCAGGCGGGGGTTCTATTGACTTTGCTACGTTCGGCGGCACTGCGTGCTAATCACGAATCTGTGCGCAATTATCACCTCTCTAACTGACTCAACCTAACATTTATCTATTGTCTGAGACCCTGGCTGGCCAGGGATTCTTTTTCAAAAAAACTTAATATCTTTAACTATAACTTTTTCTATAATTTCCGTTCTAAATGGTCGGTGTCTTGTCTATATAACATTAAACGTCTTGTAACACGTCTCCGAGAATCTTGATCTCACTAATTTCGATGTGTCTGGGCAAAAATCTTTCTCCCTTATACTACAATAATCTTGTTTTTCTGCTACTGCTTTCCAAATGAAATAGAATTTCACGAATCATTTTTGACTATCTTTACTCCTTCTTGTGAAACTGTTACTTCTTCCCATCCAAATGCTGAGGGATCCTTCTATTAGGAGATTTCAACGCTACCACCACACTGAGTGGTTTGGGCTTCCTCTCACACTGATGCAGGCGGGAGGAGGCCAAACATTCAGTATTTCTCAACGATCTGGAACAGTAAATTAAGGAACCTACACATATATTTCCAGATCGTTCCTAAACAATCTTGAATACGCTTGACTTATGTTTCCCCACTACTCCTTCTCGTTATAAATACACCTTCTCCTCCTATTGGTTACTCTGACCACAATCTTGTAGCCCTTAATTATAATACACTTTCTCTCCAGCAGCTCCCCCATGCCCTAAACGTCGTTTATTCTGGCACTTTAATCGGGGCTAAATTGGGGGAAAATTGCGTTGTTTTTGGCTAACTACTCTTGCGAATGAATCCTGCTTTGACTGGGGATGCCTCTGGTCACCGCTGAAAGGTTGGAGCCGTTAGATCACCTGATGGGATGAGGGCAGGTTCATTACATCTCAACTAAATCTTTTTCTCCCGAAAATCCCATGGTTCGATGAGCTTGTTTTCTCGCGCCATTAAGGAGAGAGACATCGCGTATCGGGCATGGAATAACTCTCGTTCTCCTATCACTCTTACTAATTTTCATTCTCCTCGGAATCGTTGCAGGGATACTATTCGACAGGCTAAGCGCGCTTTAACTAAAAGGAAGTGCGCTAACCTGCTTGGTTCTCCTACAGATAAAAATTTCTGGCCCCTGCCAAAAAACATCTCTAACAACTTTGTAAATCTGCCTCCTTTCCTCCCTTATTCGCTCTGACGGTTCTGTTGTGCTAACTCTCCTTCTGGAAAGGCAATATCTTTGGCCTCCTTTTTTCATCTAATTCTACCCTGGACGATTCTGCGCATCCCTCCTCCTACTTCCTTCTTCCTCTCAGGTTCCCATGTTCTTACCTTGTGATTACTCATGATCGGGTGAATGGGATCCTAAGATTTCATGAGCGTCAGGAAGACTAGTGTCCCGGATGACATTCCTCCCCGTGTTTTGAGGGACGTGTGCTTCTTGAAGCTGGCGGCCTGTCCTCGTTTCAACTCTACTCTCTATTGCTTCAATTCTAATACTTTTCCTCAGTGCGGGAAGCGCGCACATGTCCAACCGTTCCCGAAAAAAGGTAGCCGTTCTGATCCTTCTAAAACTATCGCCCTATAGCTACTTCCACTTGTATTCTATCTAAAATGTTTGAAACTCTTCTTAACTCGCATTTCCTTCCTGGTTCATCTGGAGTCTCATTCCCTTCTTTCAGATCATCAGTATGGCTTTCGTGGCTCGAGTTCAACTGGTGACATACTTTCCTATTAACTGATTTATGGTCTTCTGCCCTTTAGGATCCATGGGAGTCTTGCGTGGTGGCGCTTGACATATCCAAAGCTTTGACCGGGCTTTGGCACGCGATCACTGCTCTCCTAAGCTCCTTCCTTTGGCGTTTCCTCCTTCTCTTTGCTTACTCTTGTCTAGTTTTTCTCTCCGATCGCTCTATCTCAGCAATCGTTGATGGAGCGACCTCTTCCTCCTTTCCTGTTAATTGTGGTGTTCCGCAAGTTTCTTTTATCTCCACTTTTATTCCTACTTTTCATCAACGATCTCCTCAGCTGTACTTCTAACTCTTTCATCTTATGCCGATGATCAACTCTCCATTCTTCTACTCACTTCAAATCTGGCTCCCTCTTTTGCTTCTAGAGTTGCTCTCGTTCTTCAGCTTCCGATTCTATCCTTTTGCGATTCTGGATGCGATTCCCAGTGGGGGTCACCGCAACCTTCGTAAAATTCAACTCTTTAAAAAAACTCAACTTCTCTAACCATTCTCCCTCTCAAAGACACCTCCCAACTTTCCTATTTCCTTTCGACGGCTCTAACGTCCTCCCCTGTGAATAACATAAACATTCCTGGTTAACTATAAACCAATAAATTGTCTGGAACCTCATATTTGCAATGATTGCTAAGGTATTTGCCTCAAAGAAACTGGGAGTTCTGTTCAGGTTGCGGGAATTTTTTCCTCTGCACAGCTGCTCCAGTTATATAAGGCCTTATTCGCCCTTGTTTGGAGTACTGTTCTCACATTCTTGGGGGCTCCGCTCCACCCTTTCTATTGGATAGGGTTGAGTCTAAAGCTAGAGACTAATAAACTGGTCCCCTACTGTTTCAAAACTCTTTTGACCCTCATCTCTGCGACGTGACCGTTGGACGCACTATCTCTTTTCTATTAGGTACTACAGCGGAAGATCCTAAGGGAAGTTGCCCGCTCTTATTCCACTTCCATTGGTTCGCCCTCGCATACAAGGGGTGCCATGCTCCTCGCATTGAATTTGCGTGAGTATGCAGAACCCAGACTGTTCGTTTGTGGGCTCTTTCTTTCCAGCTTACTTCTGTTCTGTGGAAATCCTTGCCTTCTTCTGTTTTTCTCCAACTATATTAATCTTCCTCTTTAAAGCCCACGTCTGCGCTCACCTGAGGAGATTTGCCTTAGGCTGGGGATTGGGTGGGGTTTTCCTGTTTTATTTTCTGCCCCCTCCTTGAAAAAGGGCTCGGCCCGTGAGTGGTGGCGTTAACTGGATAAAAAAAAAAAAAAAAAATAAAAAAAAAAAAAAAAAAAAAAAAATGTGTGTACGCTTAACGTTCTTCGGAAACACGTGGCAATACCTTTACCTTGCCCAATTCATTGTTGATTCAGTACAGTGTAGGCATCGATTACGAATGGATCACTACACTCTTCCCGAGTTAACCGACATGATAATGTGTTACGGTGCGGCGAACGGAAATGGACGAAGAGCGCACCTGTGTGGAAACCGTTCCCGGTACATGAGGTGCGCTCTTCGTCCATTTCCGTTCGCCGCACCGTAACACATTATCATGTCGGTTAACTCGGGAAGAGTGTAGTGATCCATTCGTAATCGATGCCTACACTGTACTGAATCAACAATGAATTGGGCAAGGTAAAGGTATTGCCACGTGTTTCCGAAGGACGTTAAGCGTACACACATGTACGCACGCACAAACACATTAAAATTGAGTAACCTAAATCGTCGGTAACCTACATGCGACGCGTCACACAACATAAACTAGTGTACCTTCAATCGTCCGTAACTTTGAAACGAAGCCTCATACAACATAGTTATTTAACAATAAATGTTTTTCCTTGTCGTTTGCTCTATTCAGCCCTCCAAGTTTGTCGCAGAGGTTTTTGAATCACCCTATATATATATATATATATATATATATATATATATATATATATAGATATTTATATTATATATAATATATATTATATATAATATATATATATATGATATATGCCTCAACCTTTGCCCCCCCCCCTAAATGAAATCCTGCCTACGCCCATGCAACCAACCAAAATATGACATATTTCTTTTCAAATATTTATGGGATATATAAATAAAATTTTTTCCATTTTTAATTTTTTTTTGACTGCCCTGATATCATATTTTATTTCCATGTTAAATAATATATATATATATATATATATATATATATATATTATATATATATATATATATATATATAATATATATAATTATATGAATTTTTTTCTATGTATATATATATCAATATAATATATATATATATATATATATATATATTGTAGAAATTTAATTATAATTATGAATAAATAAGAAATAAATTAAATAAATAATAAAGAAATTAAATGTTTTATAATAGAAAGTAAGAGAAAGAAAGAGAACTCTAAAATCATATAAGTAATGAAAAGTAATAATTTAAAGAAAAGTATGAACTCACTAGTATTATCCTTAAAATTAGAGAAATTTTGGAACCCTTTGAGGCCAGGGTTTGGCAATAAACCAGTGAGATCCTCAGAACCCCTTGATACACTGCCACCGCTTCCTCTTTCCTCTTTCTGGGTTACTTTTGTTGATTTATTTGTGAGAAAGTTTAGGAAAACTGGGCCAATTCACTCGAAAAAAAATATAAAATAAATGGAATTAGAATTAAAGAATAAGAAAAAAAAAACAATGTGAATCAATAACATGAAAGTAGTATTTTACCTTTAATCAGATTTTTTTTATTATGACCTTTAGTTTAAGCAGCATCAACTCTAACAATTATAATATTATGAACTCAGGGGATAAGGGAAGAATAAGCTATGATCCATTTAATAAGAAAATAAATAACTTTTAACACACCAATATATAAAAAATAGAAAAATAAAAAAAAGGGGCTTTGTTTACTCAATACATTAATGCAGCTTTAAAAAAAAAATAGAATACCCTTAAGGAAATTTACAAGAGAAATCTTAATTTAATTTATGTTTTTGTTTACATCAGGTATTCCTGACAATTGTTTATTTCATTATTTAATCTTTTTACTGGTCCTTAAAATTACCTATCTAAACATACCATTCATTGAGCATGCTCCATCAATAACAAAATTACCCTCATTCACTCAAAAAAAATATATGTTAATTATTGTTCCTTTGCTTTAAAAGAAACTAATACCAACGAATTTGAATAATGATTAAGCCTATAATATTTTGGCACAATATAATTATTTACGAATCAGTATACAAAAATAATATTTAATTATTTCAACTAAGTTCTTTATAAACTTTATTTTAAATTGTAGTACTATTAGGCACCACTTATTTATTTTATACACCAACTAATTTATTCACATATCACCTTCATTATTTCAATGTTTTAGTTGTCTTTTTTCAACAGTTGAAGGTGAATTATGATTAACAATAATTTGAACTGTTTAATCGTTTGTCTTTCTCACCGCTTAACTTCACTCGAAATAACTCCCACACCTAGTTCCTGTGGAGTAATTATAGTGCTATAGTACATCAATTCTTTTGTCTATGTTTTACATTTTTAAATAATGAAGATATAAATTGAAATTATATTATTAAAAAAATTTACGAAAATAAAGTAATAAGTTACCTCTGATTCTCAGAGGTTGAAGAACACCTATGTCCTTTCCTAGTTTCGGTAAAGAGCTTTGTTGTAAAAAGCAGAAGAGACAGACATACAAATTCTAAAAAGATGATAAAATCAAGGCTAATAAATTTTCCAATACTAGCTAAACTAATGAAACCAAGAGATATAAACCTTTTCCTACCGTTAAGTTAAAGAAGAAACCTAATAACCACTTCTAAACTTTTCTGAAGAATGACAATCGTGCTATTTGATAGTTGATAGAGACAATAGAGAAACAAGAATATTTACTTCAATGTTGCAGTTTATATTTTCTCATATACAGTTAATATAATCCTAGAATCGACACTGAAACAAAAGAAGACACCAGATCTTAGAATATTACACTCCTCCCCACCCGTCATATCATGACGGAAAGATGGAAGGAGTGTGGCGAAAAGAAAAAGCTACTCCGATTCACTATATCTTCTTTCATGGTTTCTAAGAAATGCCTCAAGAACCTCTCTCATCCCAACTCCATCTACTGTTTGACCAGATACGTGCAACAACGCTTTGAAATAATAAGCCATAAATTGGTCAAATTGTCCCTGGGCGAGATCATGCATATCAAATCTCATCCCTTGCAATACCGGTGGATAAGGTATTTGGACAGGCCTTTTACCACCAGCTGGGGTGGTAACCTCCAAAGGTCTTTTTCGGGTCCACGAGCTTTCTACAGCTTGATAGACCGTTGTTGGAAGCTTGGGTATTGTAGGTAGAGATGGAGGTGGCACAGACAAATTCCACTCTGGAAAGGGTGGATTTATGGTGAAAGTATTTCCAGATGTAGATGGTTGGTTTGTCACCGCTACGGCAGACAAAGCACAATGTCCACACCTGGGTTGTCTTAAGGAAGAGGGGCTGCTGGAAAAGAGAGGTACATCTTGGAATGTAGATGTAGTAGCTGTTGGAACAGCCTCAGAAGCACGAATAGAGACTGGAGCACCTGCTGACGAAGAAGAAACAACGGAAGACACAGTGACCGGAACCTCTGTTACTACTGGAGGAGCTATAAAACTTAAGCGAGAATAGATCTTTGGTGGCTCATTACCGGTTATCGTACGCTTTGGACACAAAATAGATCGCGCGGGAACGGAATTGGAAAAATCGGTTTTTTCTTTGTTTAATGTATTAATGGTAGGTCCAATCTCTTCCTTTGATGGAAACAATGCAGATCGTGGTCGACGACCATAGTCCAGTATATGGTATTCATACAACATCTCCCAGAATGCATTTGTCAAGTCTTTAGATGGATGAACTCCATCTACAAGAAATCCTCTTGGTCCCAGTGAATGAATCTCATTGTTCATATCCAACAATGACTCTAGTTGTTTCGTTGTTCTACTACCCATGAATTTAAGGGCCTCTGATATGGATAAAGTATGCTTTCCAGGCCATCTAATTTCTGCAGAGTGTAGGCGCATCAATTCATTATAAACAAGGACTGAATCCTCATTTAGCTCCCTTGCCGATGTTCTAGGTAGTTCATGCTTATACCAATCTCTGACTTCTGAAGGAGCATAAGCTATGTGGCGATGGTAATTGTAATAGGGGAGATCAGGCAAGGTTGGGATTATCAAATAAATTCTAGCCTCGGGGCAATATCTTTTGACTGCCGCAATTATTTCATTAATGGGAGTAATAGCGTCTTCCGCTCTAAAGTTCGTATTAGGAAGAGATACCGCATAAGTATCTCTACGTCTTTCTGAACGTGGTTTCCTCCACTGTACCAATGTGTATGCCATCCTGTACAATGAAAACACCAGCACATCAGTTGTATCTGAGGCAATTCCGCTATCAATAACTCGAGGCAGATCTTCAAAACGAGGCAATAATACTCGCACAAACTTTACCTGATGATGGCCTGGATTATTTAGAGTTGGTTCGTAGGCGGACTCCATATGGGAGACCCACGAATGTCCCAGAAATAGTACCTGGAACGATATAATATATTCGTTAGAAAAAAATAAAAAAAAGGATAATTTTAAACACTAGATTTTATATTAATTAATTCTAGAAATTGGAGATTTATTTTAATATGGATAAAAGTTTTTATTTTATGACGGTTCAGACCAGCGTTCTTCCCGACGATTGTTTGAGTTACGACGCGCCCGCAATTAAAAACACAAGAAAATATGAATTCACATATGCATTTATTACATTTACATATTAAAAGATACATTTTTCTTATTTAGATTATTTAACCACTATCTTTTATCACCAACCACCACAATATATATATATAGATTCCTCTTTTGACGACCACTATCTTTTATCACTAACCACTACAATATATATATATATCTAGAGTTGTCTCTTATTGACGAGGTGGGTACCGTTTTCTTTCCAATATCCTTGGTTGGATCCACGGCATTTCACTAGATCTTCCGACACTTCTCATTCTTGTACGAGAGGCTATGTAATCTCCAGAACTTTCTTCGGTCTGACCTGTTTCTGTGATTAATTCGTCACTTTCCTTTTTCTCCAGATGTGGGGATGGTTCCATTCTTTCTTCCGAAGAGATCGCCGATCTAGGTGTTGATACATTCAGAATGGCCACTGCCTCGGAAACTTCTCCGTTTTCTTCAGATACAAGTCCGACTCGTTCGACCTCTCTCAATGGGGAGTTTATGAAGAGCAGTTTCTTTTGGAGATCCTCACACGACAATCTTCTGGCATATCTATATGGGACCATCTGATTTCTTTGATCTGTAATATAAAGAGGGGTATAAGAGAGTAAGTTAGGTGAAGTAGAAGTTTCAGAAATAGGTAAAGATATGTTCGAGAGGTTGGACAGTTCAGAAAAGTTTGGCGAATGGAAAGATTGATTCGAATATGGAGAAGTAATTATATTAAAGAGAGATGCAAGATTATAAGAAGAAAGTTCACTAGGAAAACCAAGAGAGTAGACTGAAGGAGTATAATTGGAGACTGGAGAAACAATAGAATAGAAGGGACAGAGGAAAAAGGGATAGTAGGAGGAAGAGTGGGTAATAGAAATAGAAGGAAAAATTACTACTGTTCTAATCATGCTCTAGCTTCTGTTAGGAGTAAACTTTTTTCAACATTGCACAAGATCATCCGTGTGAGTTCCCTCCCTTCTTCTGAATCAGGGAATCCCAAAAAATCATCATCATCATCATCTGAATCTTCGAACTCAAAGACTTCCTCTTCACCCTGGCTTTCCTTGTCTGCAGCTTGCGGGGTTGAAGCCACCGACTCGTCATTGCTGGTCTCCGGAACTTCCTCTATAGGAGTTCTGTTTGTGAGAAGATCCTGAAACCATGTATTGTCACTTAAGTATTTAGGAGGAATAAACCACCTCTTCAACTGTCGGTGATGTACTTTATACTTTCTTTTAGTTTCCAGGGATTCTATAACATATGTAACATTATTGGAGTTAACTTTAATAATCTTCATTGGGCCTTGATAACGGTCTTTAAATTTATTTGCTGTTAAATCCCCGGGCAGCTGCAACTTCAGCGCCACCAACTGATCCTGATAAAAAGGAGAGAAGTTTATGTGTCCTTCATTCCAATACCTATCAAATTTTGTCCAAGGGAGTCTAGGTCGCTGATCATGAGCCTCTTGGTATATTATTTCTGATGGAGTTTTAGCTGTGGCGGCATGCACCAAATGGTTGTATGTTAAGACCACTTGAGGCAACTGTACATCCCAGAGATTTGAATTTGTTAAGGATATCCTAAGATACTGAAGTAAAGTACGGTTAACTCTCTCAGTAATACCGTTAGATGAGGGATTATATGGAGTGGCATAAATGTGTTTAATACCCTTATTGTGCAAGAATTCCTCAAATTCTGGACCTCTAAATTCTCTAGCGTTGTCTGACAATAAACGAGATGGAATTATTGGCAAGTACTGCAGAACATGTTGCAATGCTACTGTTACTAATGATGTATGCTTTGTGCGAATGGGAACCGCCGCTATCCATTTGCTATAATGATCTATTAACACAAAGGCGTAATTGTTTCCTTTGGCTGATTTTGGCAACTGCAACAAATCAACAGCACCAACTCGAATGGATATCTTGTATTGATTTTTAGTGTAGGCGGAGCATGATATATATTAGAGATCTTTGCTACCTGACACTTGTAACAGGACCGGGAAATGTCACGGCACACATCTCGCAACCTCGGATGCCAGATTATTCTTTCTAATAAAGCGTAAAGCTTTCCTTGACCCACATGTACAAATTCATGGTGGTTTATTATAGCCACTTGAACCGCGAAAGAAAAGGATACTACGTAATGATATTGATCATTCCTATTTTTATGGATGATATTGTTATCGATTATGGATAAAAAATTCTTAGAAAATTTAAATGTTTTTAATGGTCCCAGAAAAGCCTGCTGCCGCAGAAGTGCATTCTTTAATCGTTTCAGTAAAGGATCATTTGCTTGACACTGTCTAATATGATCCATTAACACCTCTACCGAATCCTGGGAAGTCGTTATCATAGAAAAATTTCGAAAATACAACAATTTTGATGAGTTGTTACTTCTGTTTTTGCTTTCATCAACTTCTGTGAATAAATTTGTAGTACCTTTCTTAATAGCAGCTTCCTCCCCACCAAACTCAACCCACTTCGCGGGGAAGTCAAACATTTCAAATAGGTCTACAATATCGTTCTCACCAGAGTCATCGAACGTGATCATTTCTAAACCTTCCAAGTTCACCTCTTCTATAGTGTCAATTTCAATGGTACACAACGCTCCCCTTGCGGAATTAGGAATATCATAACTTTTAACCAAGTGTAGTAGGTTATAATGCACTCCACTTTTACAAAACAAATAGCACACCCCTCCATGGTTTGGGTTTCCAAAAACCAAGGGATGGGTCTTACTATAGTAAACCAACACTCTTCGCTTATAAAGATCCGTAAAAGCATCTATGCTATGGACAAAAGGTAATTGTCCCGAATGTTTTGTTAATTGTAGCTGTTTTAATACTTGATTTGCTTCTTTGGTCTTACCAACTGGTAGATTATATTTGCTCCTGTTATTTAATAATTCATCGATAACCTTAACTCTGATCTGTAAATGTGATTCTTCCATTCCTTCATTTTTCAAATATTCGGAGAAACACATAAATAAAGAAATTCCACCGACCATGGGCCAATTGTTATTTCGTTAAAAATCCATCCGGCGGCTCTGCCGAATGCATTTCATCTGGTTGCTGCTCTATTGGTAGTTGGAATGGAGTTCGGGATAACGCATCTGCAACTATGTTATCCTTACCGGGAACATAACATAAGTCATAGTCGATATCATTTAATTCTTCTAGGGTTCTAGCAACTCTCTGATTAACTAATGGCATGTTTTGCAAAAATAGCAAGGGCTTATGATCCGTGAAAATAAGGACTTTTATATTATACAAAAAGGGTTTTAAAGACCGAACAGCCCATCGAACAGCTGCAAGTTCTCTCTCGGTGGTACTGTACCCACGCTGCGCTTTAGAGAAGACCGTAGAAATATAAGCAATGGGCTTCTTTTCTCCATCTTGTACCTGGCTAAGACACGCTCCAGCACCAGTTCCAGAGGCATCAGTGTGGAGCAATAATGGAGCAGCATTCTCAGATCTATCGGGGTATGATAATAGAGGCGGGGAAGTTAATATCCTTTTGAGCTCCTCAAAAGCTTGTTGGCATTTCTCAGTCCAGGGGACATTTTTCTGATGTTTCAACAAATCAAACAACGGTTTGGCGATAACCGAACAATTTGGAATATGCCTTCGGTAAAAATTTACCATTCCAAGAAACTGTCGAAGGTCGAGTGGTTTTTGGTTCAGGGAAGTTTAGAATACCGTCAATCTTATTTTTTAAGGTTTTAAATTCCTTTGTCTGAATTGATTAGACCCAGAAATCTCTTCATTCTTCGTTCTTCTTACTAACGACATTAAGTTTTAGTATGTTTTAGATTTGAGATTGCCACCTATATACTTTTAGAACTTTCTCCATGAATGGACAGATATTGTTTTCGCAAACTCTCATAGACTTATTTTATATATCTTTTTTAGTTGTTCTATCGATAATCATTATATACATATTTTCTCTTCATACTCCCTATCGCTAAATCCCAGGTAATGTATATTACTCTTTTTCATATCCTATCTCTATTATCTTCTTTTTTTATTTTTTTATGTTCTTTTTCGTCTTTATTTTTTTTCTTTCTTTTATTTTTTTTATAGCCGAAAGGCATTCGTAGGAATTCCCAATGGCCTAATGGAGTGGAGAACGCTGTTTTTTCAATGCTGTTTTTTTCCATTTCAATTTGGTAATTGCCCTTGATCAATCAATTGTAGAAAGTTACTTCATCCCTGTAAACTAAAACAATGTATCAAATTGGGATTGGAAATAGGAAAAGCATTCTCGTTTTGTGATGAAATCTTAATTTTCTATAATTCCTATACAACAGCCTAAATATGTTCCATTCAGGTTTCGAATCTTGGGACTTATTGGCACAGAATAGGGAGAGCAGGACCGTCGGATAATTCCGTCGGCCTCCAATTTTTGACACGCTTCCTCCACCTCATATAGGATTGGTCCTTGTAATCGTCTAACCGATTCGTTCACTGGATCATCTATGAGAGTATCGATAGAGTGTTTAAGAATTCTAGTACACCCAACGTCCGAATCTCCCAAACTGAGAGCTTGGGGGTACTTCATTAGGAGCTGCAAAACTTGATCTTTTTGCTCTTCTGACAATTCAGTCTCATCCAATTTAAAGGCTTCTCTCAAATTGTCCAATGTCCATTCCTCGTAATTATCTTGTGGCTTCTGCGTAATTTCCACAGTATCATCTTTCGAATGGAGCCGATGTACAGGGGAATATTTGCCAGGAGAATAGCCCTTCCTTAGATTAATGTGATTTTTTGTAGGGTTAAAACATGATATATAAACCTGAGACGCTTCCAAATAAGGGAACACCGCATAATCCGTAATAAAGCGATTAGTTGGTTTTTGAGTCGTCTGAGAAGTAGGAGAAAATAGTATGGATGAGTTTTTATCTATTAGAAGACTATATGTGGCAATAGGGACTGAAACACACGTATAGGGAGGAATTATGGTATCCTCGCTTACTACAGCAAATTCCTCTAAATTATGTTGTTCCATTAATCTCATATCCTTTGTTATCACTGTAATTAGATTATTGGCATCCTGATTTCTTCTAATTAATTCTTTTGTTGCCAAGTCTGGCAATAATTTATCCTTCTTCAACAAATTATAACCAAAGATAACATCATATCCTGTCACGTTGTCATCTACCACCACAAAAGTATTCGATGAGGTGGTGAATTCATTCGAGAGTTTTAATTGTAATTCAATTTCACCGTTAACAGGAAAAACTACTCCTCCTATACCCTTAACACCCGTATATGTAGAAGGTTGCAATGGAAACTTTTTCTTATCCAACAACTCGTAAGTTCTATTTGTAATAAGGCTCAGAGAAGCACCAGTGTCCACCAAGGCTTTCAATGGTGTACTATTTTTACAACCTATAATAAATATTCCTAATACTAAAGCATCCTCTGTGGGATTATAGATATTCGTAATATGGATAATATGATCATTTGTATGACCTTCATAAGAAATTTGGAGTGAGGGTTGTTCCTCATTAATAATAGGGATTTGTAAAATATTTGGGAGTGATTCATCCGCAATAATAGAAGGACAATTCTGTTTTTCTTGTGGTTTTATTTCCTCGTATTCATTTTTCGACAAATCTAATGATTCGTCTTCCAGAGGAGGTGCAGAAGGCTCCATATGCAAAACCTTTTCCGGAAATGGTTCCTCGTGACTACGCTTGTCCTCATTGTTTATTGTGACTGTTGGTAATTGTGACCCATCAACTACCATAATATGGTTTTTATTTTCCGTTCTCTGTCGTTGCGGTTTTGAATTCATATACTTTTTCGGTATCGCACCCTTCTCCTCTAACGGCTCTGTGGGAGGGTCAATTGCCACAGAGCGTCCTAGTTTCCCCCTCGTTTAGTCACTTGTGGTTGTAACCTCTGTGGGCAATTGATTCCTAAATGTTCACCACTACAGATAGGACATCCTTGTGCACCTTCTTCCTGTGATGTCCTCTGCCGTCGGTTGGGACAATCCTGAACTACGTGCCCCTCAACTTCACATCGTATACATTTGTTTTTGAAAATATAGCACTCATCCGCCACATGTCCCCTTTTTCCACAAAAACGACACTTGGGTCGTAACCGACATTCTCGTACATCATGGCCGGATTTTTTGCAATAATTACAAATTAAAGATGGACCTGGGCCTGTATTTGGATGATTTTGAATTGAAGGTCTATTTGCTTGAATATTTGTCATGTTTGATTGGGGACGATTTCCACTTGTATTTACTGCATTATTTGCATAGTGACCTGCTGAAGTGGGAAACCTAGGTGGTTGTGCCATTTGATTCGCGAAACTGTTTACATAAGTTGGATATTTACAGGTACCTGAGTACTGCGGTGTCGAAGATGAAACAAAGGACGGCATACCGGCTGGAGTTTGAACATTATTTGTATAGTCACTGGGCACCGAATAACCTGAGTATTGTAACGGCATCGACCACACTGATCCAACCGCTGATGGAGCATTGTATCCAGTTGGCTGTTGTGGCTTAATAGGAACTGCCGGAGTTAAATCTATAACTTCCGGTTGAATTGTTACAGGAGTGTTACCCTTTTGCAAGTCACTACTGGTTTTATCTGCCATGCATTTTCTAGAATAATTATCGTCAATCAGCTTCACCAAGCCTTCCCAAGAAAGTGGAGCACCTTTCATAGATAATTCGCAAACTACTATAAGCGAATTCACTAAATCCTGTACGGATTTCGGTAGACTTTTAATTAGTTTCTCTCGAACGATCTTCATAGCACTAACATCTGTTCCCGGGAATGCTTTCTCTGCCAGTCCTTGCAACCGCAAGGCATATAGTGGAATAGTTTCATCTGTCAGTATCTGTGCAGCATTAAAAGTACTTAAATCACATTTTGTTTGCTTTTGTAGATATTCACCAAACCAGTCAGTCAGTTCCTTTTTAATGTTAGCGTAGCTTGCATTTGATTTCATGAGAACATCATACACCTGTTTTATGGCTCCCTCCAGGTGCAAACCCAAATAGGTTCTCCATCCGTCAACCGTAGAACTAGGATAAGTTGCCAGCGCATACTCTTCAAATCTTTGCAAAAATTGTGGAAAAGGTTCCCCATTCTCAAGATCATACTTCCCTACAGGAATCATTTTCTTTGACTTTTGTTGTTGTTGATTTAACATCAATTGCATCATTTGAGTGACCATATCCAGGGTCTGTTGATTCTGATCTAATATTCGTAACATAGTGGGGTTATCTTGTGTCTGAGTTTGCGGGTTTGGTTGTTGTATCCCCTGATGTATACCACCCATAGGCACTGGAACCTGTTGTGGGGGCAAAAATTGTGTATACTGCATCTGGGGTTGTGATCCACTCATCCCCGACTGTAGTCCACCATCAAAAGGTCTATTCACAGAAATTCCTGCTGGTAAACTTAACTGTGTCACTGTTGCCGCTACTGGAGGGGACATCGTAAACAAGGGAAATACTGAACCTGTCGAGTGTGTTGCAGCTACATGCATCACCCCCGAAGACTCAGCTACAGTGGGTTGGGACGTTATTGACATAATCGGAGTAACAGATGTCATCAAGGTTGTTGGTTGGCTAGCCAAAAACCCTGATGCATCTGTTATGGATGTAGAGATAGAAGTGGATATTTCGATTTTTTCGACCGTCGTTTTTACGTCCGCACGCATCTCACCCGAAACGTCGCTTGTATTTGTCACCATTACTCGGATCGAACGCCCCGGAAATAATTTATACTGGATAATATGTAATAGATGGAGTTAATAGATGGGATATTTCTGTCTTTATTGAAGTTAATATTTAATAGATAGATGGGATAATTGAGTCTTAATTAAGTTAATAGTTAATAACAGAAATGAGATATTGGTGTCTTATAAATCAGAGTAAGTAGTCTATAGTGGGACAACAAAGAGTCCAACAAGCAAAAAAAACAATCAAGAAGTAGCGGAATTAGGGAAACTAAACTAAGTGTGGAGTTGATGCTCTTAATATGATTAATTGAAAAAAAAAACAAAAAAAAGGAGAACAAAGAAAAAAAACAAAAAAAAGGAAAGGAAAAGGAAAAGGTAGCAGGCAAACAAAGGGTAGACTCTCTCACGAGAACTACGCTCTGCTACCAATTATGTAATAATTTAATAATGATTATGAATAAATAAGAAATAAATTAAATAAATAATAAAGAAATTAAATGTTTTATAATAGAAAGTAAGAGAAAGAAAGAGAACTCTAAAATCATATAAATAATGAAAAGTAATAATAATGTAAAGAAAAGTATAAACTCACTAGTATTATCCTTAAAAATAGAGAAATTGAGGACCCTTTGAGGCCAGGGTTTTCACTAAACCAGTGAGATACTCAGACCCCTTGAAACTCTGCCACCGCTTTCTCTTTCCTCTTTCTGTATTACTTTTGTTGAATTATTTGTTAGAAAGTTTAGGAAAACTGGGCCAATTCACTCGAAAAAAATATAAAATAAATGGAATTAGAATTAAAGAATAAGAATAAAAAAAAACAATGTGAATCAATAACATGAAAGTAGTATTTTACCTTTAATCAGATTTTATATTATGACCTTTAGTCTAAGCAGCATCAACTCTAACAATTATAATATTATGAACTCAGGGGATAAGGGAAGAATAAGCTATGATCCATTTAATAAGAAAATAAATAACTTTTGACACACCAATACAGAAATAGAAAAATAAAAAAAACTTTGTTTACTCAATACATTAATGCAGCTTTTTCTTAATTCAAATCAATTATACATAAAAGGTAGAATACCCTTAAGGAAATTTACAAGAGAAATTTGAATTTAATTTATGTTTTTGTTTAAATCAGGTATTCCTGACAATTGTTTATTTCAGTATTTAAATTTTTACTTGTCCTTAAAATTACCTATCTAAAAATACCATTCATTGAGCATGCTCCATCAATAACAAAATTACCCTCATTCACTCAAAAAAAAATATATATTAATTATTGTTCCTTTGCTTTAAAAGAAACTAATACCAACGAATTTGAATAATGATTAAGCCTATAATATTTTGACACAATATAATTATTTACGAATCAGTATACAAAAAAAATATTTAATTATTTTAACTAAGTTCTTTATAAACTTTATTTTAAATTGTAGTACTATTAGGCACCACTTATTTATTTTATACACCAACTAATTTATTCACATATCACCTTCATTATTTCAATGTTTTAGTTGTCTTTTTCCAACAGTTGAAGGTGAATTATAATTAACAATAATTTGAACTGTTTACTCGTTTGTCTTTCTCACCGCTTAACTTCACTCGAAATAACTCCCGCACCTAGTTCCTGTGGAGTAATTATAGTGCTATAGTACATCAATTCTTTTGTATATGTTTTACATTTTTAAATAATGAAGATATAAATTGAAATTATATTATTAAAAATTTACGAAAATAAAGTAATAAGTTACCTCTGATTCTCAGAGGTTGAAGAACACCTATGTCCTTTCCTAGTTTCGGTAAAGAGCTTTTGTCGTGAAAAGTAGAAGAGACAGACATACAAATTCTAAAAAGATGATAAAATCAAGGCTAA
>JABUQX010054690.1:35000-36110 GCA_015478945.1 Trachelipus rathkii
TTTTTGACTGTTTTTGACTGTTTTTGACTGTTTTTGTTTTTGACTGACTGTTTTTGACTGACTGTTTTGACTGGTTTTTGACTGACTGTTTTTGACTGTTTTTGACTGTTTTTGACTTTTTGACTGTTTTTGACTGTTTTTGACTGACTGTTTTTGACTGACTGTTTTTGACTGTTTTTGACTGATTGTTTTTGACTGTTTTTTTGACTGTTTTTGACTGTTTTTTTGACTGTTTTTGACTGTTTTTGACTTTTTTGACTGTTTTTGACTGTTTTTGACTGTTTTTGACTGTTTTTTTGACTGTTTTTTGACTGTTTTTGACTGTTTTTGACTGTTTTTGACTGTTTTTTGACTGACTGTTTTTGACTGTTTTTGACTGTTTTTGACTGTTTTTGACTTTTTTGACTGTTTTTGACTGTTTTTGACTGACTGTTTTTGACTGTTTTTGACTGACTGTTTTTGACTGACTGTTTTTGACTGTTTTTGACTGACTGTTTTTGGCTGTTTTTGACTGACTGTTTTTGACTGTTTTTGACTGTTTTTGACTGTTTTTGACTGTTTTTGACTGTTTTTGACTGACTGTTTTTTGACTGTTTTTGACTGACTGTTTTTTGACTGACTGTTTTTGTCTGTTTTTTTTCTGACTGTTTTTGACTGACTGTTTTTGACTGTTTTTGACTGTTTTTGACTGTTTTTGACTGTTTTTGACTGTTTTTGACTGTTTTGACTGTTTTTGACTGTTTTTGACTGTTTTTGACTGTTTTTGACTGTTTTTGACTGTTTTTGACTATTTTTGACTGTTTTTGACTGTTTTTGACTGTTTTTGACTGTTTTTGACTGTTTTTGACTGACTGTTTTTGACTGGTTTTTGACTGTTTTTTGACTGTTTTTACAACTGTTTTTGACTGTTTTTTGACTGTTTTTGACTGTTTTTTGACTGGTTTTTGAGACTTGTTTTTGACTATTTTTGACTGTTTTTGACTGTTTTTGACTCACTGTTTTGACTGTTTTTTGACTGACTGTTTTTTGACTGTTTGTTTTTGACTGGTTTTTGACTGTTTTTTGACTGTTTTTTGACTGACTGGTTTTTGACTGTTTTGAACTGGGTTT
>JABUQX010054691.1:7500-20903 GCA_015478945.1 Trachelipus rathkii
AGTATATATAATATATATTTATTAGTATATAGCTCACATATAGTTTATAATATACTATATATATAGTATTAGTAGTAGGGATATATAAATATATTATTATGAGACCTTTATTAAACGCACGTTAAGAAAAAAAATTTTGTATATGGAATGGGTTGGTAATGATGTCATGATTTTGGGATAAAGAAAAATTAAAAATTTGATTTGCGCTATAAAATGAACTGACTTTTTTTCTATTTTGAGCTTCAAATTGAATTTATTTTTTAAATTCATTTTATTTAATTTTTTCGTTTATTTCGAGCGTAAAAGATTTAGTAATTTGTCCACAATGAGTGGCTGAAATATTATTATATATATGTATATAATATTATAATATATATATTAATATATTATATTATTATATATATTATATCTATATATATATATATATATTATTATAATGTATATAATATATATATATATATGATATATATTATATATATATTATATATATAAATATATATATATATATATATTGTATAGTATATATATATATATATGTATAGTCAGAGTGTCTAAAGCTTGACAGTATGTTACTAGAGAACGGCAGCACCTCCAGTAAAACAAATTATATATTTGGATCAGCGGAAAATTTTAAGGTGGGGTTTTTCCCCTTTTTTTTTTTTTTTTTTTGCTTATTTCGTGAAAATTTTAAAAAATTTTTTTTATCTTTTCCCTTTTTGGGGGCTCGAGCCGACGGGGTAGGAGTGGGGACGAGTCGCGCGGCGCTCCGTCGTCCACCGGGAGCGAAGAGACCCCGACTCCTGCCATCTTTGCGATTTACCCTATGGTATTCCTTTAGTTAAGTAATACCAAAGTGTAAAGGGAAGTAAAATTAATTCTTTTTTTAACTAAAGGAATACCATAGGGTTAACCGCAAAGATGGCAGGCGTCGGGGTCTCTCGGCCACCAGGTAGAGCGACGGGGGGACTTCGTCCCCCCATCTGTCCCCCGTCAGCTCGAGCCCCCTAAATGGGGGGAAATAAAATTTTTTTTAAAAAATTTTTTCGACGAATAAAAAAAATAAATAAAAGAATAAAAAAATAAAATAAAAACCCCTCCTTAAAATTTTTCCGCTGATTGCAAATATATAATTTGTTTTACTGTAGGTGCTGCCGTTCTCTTAGTGTATAATATATATATATTTATATATCAAATATATAATATAATATATGATATATATTATATATTATATTATATATATATACTATATTATATATTATTATATATATAGTAGAATATATATATAATATATATATATTTATGAAATGTCTTTATATAAGGGTCTAGGGCTCTAATATTATATTATTTTTTTTATTTACTATTATATATTCATGACTGAGGAGATTGCCATCATATATATAAACAAACGGCCTGACCGACCCTCTCAATCCCTGTACCGGCAGCTCTCAATCCTGACGCCTTCTTAACCCTTGAACCATTCCCTGCTCAACCTTTGGAACCCGCCCCTTCTTAACCGGCAGACGCAACCCACTCGTCAACATCCTAGAACGCTACCTCTTTCAACCCATAGTAACTTAGGGCCTCGCTGAACGCCTAGACACACTCTTCAAACCTAAACCGCCTTTCTTAAACCTGCTGACCTAGCCTTAACCCTGACCATCCTCTCAACCAGCTGAGCGCGGCCTTCTTAAACCCTGGACCTAGCCTTCCTACTCAACCTTGACGCGCATCTTAACCTGACTCACCCTCTCACACCGCCTGACCGCACTTCTTAACCTGACCACTTACCTCTCAAACCCTTGACCGTCTTCTTAACCCTGACCAGTACCCCTCAAACCGCTGATTCAGCCTACTTAACGCTTGAGCAACCCTCTAACCCTGACCTCATTCGCCTTCTTAGCCCTGACCACCATCTCTTAAAGCCTGATCCTATTTAGCTATTTCATTAACCCTGACCATCACTCTCACTCCTGATCCAGTCTTTCTTAACCCTTAGACCTATAACTTCTCAATATACCCTGACGCGTGCCTTCTTAACGCCTGACTTATAGCTACCTTACTCTCACCAACCCTGACGTCTGCCTCTTCTTAAACGCCTGACCACCTCTTCGAATCAACTCACTGACCGCCCTCTTCAACCCTGACGCGCCTTCTTAACTATGCTGACCACGTACGGGTGCGAGAGAGGAGGCGGACCAGCCTTACTTAACGCCCCTGACCACCCTCTTCAATCCCTTCCTAGGCATTCTTAATCAGGCTGACCACCCTCTGTCACCCTAACCGTCTTCTAACCGCTGACCATTCTTTCTAACCCTTAGACCTATAGCCTTCTTTAACACTTCAAGACCACACTACCCTTAAATAACTGAGCCGCCTTCTTAACCTCTAGGGACTACCTACTTTATCAACCCTGACCTAGCCCACTCAAACCCTGACCGGCCCTACTCAACATTGACGGCGCCTTCGGGGTGTAAGCTTTGACCACCCTCGTCTGAACCCTGACTTGGGGCTAGGGCAATGCCTGACGGCCTCGACTGTCAGATATTAACGAGCGTGAGACCACCTTCTTCTCAACCCCTCTTGACGCCTCTCAATCCCTTTTGACTGCCTTCTCTTCTTCTTCTTACATTATCGGCTCTTCTTCTGCGTGCTCGCAATTGGCCCTTCTCAACCCTAAACTTGTCTCTCCTTTAAATCCTCCTGACCCTTCTTCTTGTCTTTCTTCACTTTTTATCCCCTTGACGCACGCCTTTCTTGCAACCTCTCTGACCGCCTCTCTTCATCGCCTGCTACCTCCTTCCCTCTCAACCCTTCATGTCCTTTCTTCTTGGCCTCTCCTTAACCCTGACCCCTTCTTCTTCTATCCACTTCATCTGACCCTTCGCCCTCTTCTCAACCTTCTCGATTTGCGCCCTTTCACCTTGACGCGCCCTCTTAACCCTGACCCTTGCCTCTGCTTAACCCTCTGGACCACTTCCTCTCTTTCAACCCTTTGACCCTTTGCCTTGCTAAAACGCCTGAAACCCTGGCTTCTGTCTTCTTTGCATATCTCAACCTTAGATGGTTGCCAGGGACGTTGTGCAAGTGTTAGTGCCAATTTTGAGTTCGCCATTAATGACGCTGCCAAGTGAGTGCTATGAGTGGCCTAAGCGAGTGGCGCACTATTAGTTCGGTCCCAAGTAGCTGCCACATTAGTGCCCGAACGTGACGTGTCCCGACTTTTTTCAAGCCTTTCTAGCCTCCCCTGATGGCTAGAATACGGTCGCCCTAATTTTATGGGTGTCTACCCCTAGCGTATTAAGCGTATTTTTGTAGGCTTAATCGATTGGGTGTTAATTATCAACCTGCTAGGATCGGCCTTTCCATTTTACTATTATGAGTTATTGCCTTGTCTTTTTCTCTTCTATCTTACTTATAGGCCTATATATTATATTCCATCTTTTGTCACTTATCACACATACACTCCATAATACTTTTATACACACCCTCACTATCGACACCTTTTATACAACTATGACACTTATATAACGCGTTCTACCTTCTAGGCACTCTCCATTAGATCACTTAGCATTATATATTCCGCTATTATCACTACACTCAGCATTCCTCACACATCACAGATTTTCCAACTTTATCACCTTTACACTCACCTACGCCTCGATATTTCTTTGACTGGCCTCACTTTGTAGGCCGTTCACTTTTTTTCTCACTTTTGTTTATGCCTCAACTTCTTTTGATGGGCCTTTCTTTCTAGCAATTCTATCTATTTCGTCCTTCGCATTTGATTTGTCTTTGCCAACTTTGAATGGTTTTTCCATTCTTTTCTTGAGTGATCTTCCATCTTTTGATTGAGTTTTCTATCTCTTTTGATACCATTTTCTCATTTTTTGATTTCTGATTTTCATTCTTTTGATGAAATCATCTTCTTTTTTGATGGTGCTCTCCTTCTTACCTTTTTCTAATTTCCATCCACATTAGTATATGGCTTGTAGCTTAATATTAATGCGTACATTCCAACGCCATTCCACCCTTACGTTTCACCAAGGGCTAAAACTTGCACCAGTAAGGTTTTCAGGGGGTACATTAGAGCCTCAACCCGCTAAAGGATGGGCCTTATAACCTCTAAGCACCCTGACAGGTGGCGAACCCGCGCTGAGCGTCCCCTGGATCCGTTCACGTTCCTAGAGTAGCCTTTCTATATTATAGCTACCGCCGCGTGCCTACCTAGCAGGCGCTAAATATTTACCCGTCAATGCAAATGAAAAAATATACTATAACTTAATTAAATATGATAGTATCATTATTCCCATTTATTTTATTTATTTATGCATACTTTAAATTACATTTTTATTAAAAACATTTTCGCGTAACGCTAAACTTTTTGTAACTCATATAGCATATTGACCCTATTATATAACAGCTAATTTATTAACATTATGGTTTTTATTTTGTTACTTTTTCTTAATATTTATATTTTAAATATATTTAATAAATTTTTAAAAATTGTATGTAAGTAGAAAAAAACCGCAGAGTGTTTCATGATTATAAATTTAATTAATTATATACAATTTTATTTGTATATAAATTTGTACTGAAATATTATTATTTTTAAAAAGCATAAACTTTATCAATACCTTTTAAAAGGCAGTAAATCATTGGAATATTCACAAATAGAGGTGTTACCATAATCAAACCAAAGGGATTTAAGTTAACGCTTTTAGTTTTACTTATAGGTTTTATACTGCTTTAACTCATGTTTGTTACTATGCTTTTAATAAGCAGTCTTAAATGTATATTTACTGGCTTTATATACACTCACTATTATATTATTATAAGATTCAAACGCTATTATAGGAAAGCATAAATCATGTAAATATGCAATAGATTAGTGTTATTACCATATACCCAAAGGGGGATTAGTATCGTGCGCATTGTGTATTATGAATCTATTATGGCATTGTTATTAGGTATTATGTCTGTGTGCAAATGCATCCAATAAGAGAAGAGTGTATATCTTTCTGCGGTACTCTTCTGGCAATTTGAATTTATGGATGATTGCGCGCGCAATGATACTAAACTTTTCTGCTTTAGGCTAGGCTTTAACCTCACATTACAAAAGAACGACTCGGGGGAAGGAGAGAAAGCGGTGCTGTATGCATCTCCAAGGAGAGGTGAGGCCACGGTGTTATGTAAAGTGGGATAGGTGTAAGGCTTATTGCGAGAGGTAGGTGTGTGCTAGCGGCGTTGGAGTTTGATGGAGTTAACTCCATGTACATGAGCTGTGGAATTACGGGAGGTTATAAGGACCTTGTTAGCTCTGTGATAGGTGTGAGAGCGCGTGGGCTTTTAAACTGCTTTAACCTTTTCTAGCTTTTACTGCTTTTAGACTTTCTGGAGAGTCTTATATTATACTGCTTTAAAACTCGTATATACATATACATTAATATTACAACCCAAATGCAGTAAATCAGTAAATATTTCATAGAGGTGTTACAATATAATTTAAGGCAACAAGTGGAATATGTATTATGCTTTTGTTTTAGTAGCTGGCTTTAAACTTTCTGGCTTTACACTATCGGCTGGTCTAAACTTTATTCACTTGACTTATACTAGCTTATTATCACACTTTTCTTTGCTTACCTAAGATTCTTGAAGGCATTATACCACCTTATATACCCTTTGCTTTAGATTATTTCTTGTGCGCTCATTAAACTCATAATGTTGTATTGCCAGTTTTAGATTCTAGCGGCTATAGTATGGGGATTGGATGTAGAAATCATTATGTTTTTTAATTTAGTCATTGATTGTTTTATTTTATTAAAATTATACTTTTTTATTATACTTTTTATTACTACAATTAATTATTTTATTTTTGTATTAAGCTTTTTTATTCTTTTTTTTTATTATTTTTAATTCATATATCATTTTTAATTTTACTTTTATTATGATACTCAGAAGAAGTTTTTGTTTATTTTTTTTTTTTACTGGTCAATCGCGGCAACTATTAAGTATGTATTATTATTATAGTATACACAGCATACATTTCTTACTTGAACGTATTACACAGGCACACACAGGGAGATCATTCATCACACAGTACAGGCCTACACGTGGTAACACTTATACAAAACAACAGTTCACTATGACATGTTATGCAAGCCACGAGTTCACTATTGACAGCTTACGAGTGTAATACCCATAGACCTTACGATGTTTTACACTTGATATCACACTTTCACTTGACTACTTTTTATACAAACACACACAACACAATTTCGACTAATGAGCGTTATACACAGCACATTCAGGGCTTATGACACTTATTCATTTTAACCCACACGATATTTATCTCCATTCAAGACTCGTATTAGACATTGATAGGAGCATCATCTTTTCTTAACTATCACGAGTAAAGCTACACGGCCTATATCATCGACCACGGAGTGTCGGCGAAGTGATTAAGCCTTTTAATTTCCGATCACAACGAAATCACGATCACTATGGAGATATTGGAGAGTATATTCTGAATGATGAGTAGTGAGAAAGGGGTGAGTTTGCTGAAGATTATGGTATCAAGCTCTCTATCATGCATGTAAACGCAAACCAGTAATGAGCGACACGCGAGTAATCGAGTGGATCCAGTAGAGAGTAGGCGTGTTTAGTCTATTGGGCTCTAAAGTGGAGAGAGTTCAGAGATGAATAACAGCGGGAGAAGCCTGGATAAAAGAGGAAAGGCGATCGGAGCGATGGGGATGGTGCGTAGCAGCACCCTTCGAGGATGGGAGACTTAGCCTCGACGTACTGTGTAGTATGCACGATCGGAATGGAACACAGCCGAGGCACCTCGCTTGAACGACACAGGTGTCGCAGGAGGTTGATGAAGAACACGTGACCTTACGATGACGGATGGAGCTACCACGGCTTCCGAGAGTGGAAAGCTTATAGTCGCTAGTCGAAGAAGATGCACAAACACACACAGTTTACTTACACTCATCACACAGATTTACTTACACACGCAGATTTACTTACACATATAACAGTATAATTTATTAAACAAATTTTCATTTTAATTAACACGTACATTTATATTACTCATTCAAATATAACTTAAATTATTTCAAAGTTTCTTAAAACTTCTATAATAAATCAACCATTATTTTGAACAAAGAAATTATTATTAACTGTTAATACTTTTTTGTTTATAAATTTTATAAACTATCAAGTTTAAAATAACTTTTACTAAAAAATTTTTATGAAATTTTATTAAAACATTTATTTTACGTACCTTAAAGCAATAAATGCAGTAAATCAGTAGGTCCAACACCCTGCACCCCTCTACACACAAGCTATGCACGTTTGTTCTATGACTTAAACTGCTTTTACCATCATGCTTTAGCCATGTAATAAGTATAAAAAAACAAAATAAGTTCTTCTCTGCTACCATAATGTATTTTTTAAAATCTTTCTTAAGTTCTTATTTAAAAATAACAATTATTCCCTTACATTTATATTATTCATCGATGTTAACTAAATATTCTCAAAATTTTTTAATAATTCTTTATTTTTTCTTTAATTATTATTATTATTATTATCTATGTACATTGACAATCCCACTCACGAGAAACACACAACACCGCACTCCTTACAGATTAACGAAACTTGATACCTCTCTCTGTAAAAGTATGTTTTTTTGAAATAACTACTTTAGGCCTAAAATTAGGATAATCCTTTTTGTATACCGGGGCTTTAGCCTAATTCCAGGTCAAAAATATATTTCAAACTGAAACCTTTTTTCTGTAAAATGTGGTGCAAATAACTACGTTAGGCTTAAATTTAGGCTTAAATTTAGGATAAGCTTTTTGTATCCCAGGCTGATTTAAGCCTAATACCAGGTCAAAAGGTATTCCAGTATAGACAAGAATCGAGAATCCATTAGTTAAATTATTTAATTTTATAAATTATTTCAAACTGAAACATGCCGGATAAGATCCTTTAAGCGGGTAAGAAGGAAATGTTTAACCTTTCTTGTGAGTGGACGGAGTAATCCTTCTCTATATGACCTCGTTTGTGATTGGTCGAGAATTATTTTTATCGCTTTTTGGTTTGGTTTTACGTATGTAAAACATGTTTTTTTCATATCCGAACCGTGTGAGGATTATTAATTATTAGAAGGGATCTTAGAATTTGTATGAACTAATTATTATTTGAGGTGCGTGTTTTAGACGGCCAAACTCATTTAAAATCATACTCGTTTTAGCTGTTAACAGACGCAGGGCATCTTAATTTTGTGCTATCATAGCTCTCTCGCGTATTCAGTGTAATAAAAGTGTTTCTATTTTTCACTAAAGTGGTATATCATGAATCACCTTAACAAGTATAACCCTCAATCCAAGAATTATCCAATGGGAAATCAAGATCCCAGGAAGAAGGGTTTCATTCTTATATAAAAGAACCCGGTTGGATTTGAATTTTTCAAGTGTGCTAACCATTCACCATTTTATAATACCAAGCGTATTTTCGTGAGTCCAGATGAATTACTTTGGTATATGTAATCACACTGACGAGTGGCTTCAGAATACTTTAAACCAAGCTCAACTTTAAACTGGACGAAACAGTTATTAACCTGTGCGAAAGAAATCAGCGATAAGCAACTTACTCTATCATTTTTTATTAACATCAAAACATAATCAGTTTGAAGTTAGATTATGGGAGAGAAAAAATGAAACAGCAGTATTTGAACCTACATCATTTGGATTCTACATTTTCAGGCCTAGCGCAGATGAAATATATGTTAGAGGTACGTAAGCAAATGTTAATACAGATGAAGAAGACATATGTGTTATCTAATTACGTGACCGTAATTCATTACATATTATACCAAGAATACTACGCATTTAAGAAAACCCTGATTGATGATCCTACGTACATCATCGATCGCTTCCTAAGTTCTATAGACGTACAGAAATTTCATTTATCTACTTAGAAAACAATGGGCAAGAAAGTTTTATTTATGCAGGTGACCCCGAATGTAAATATACTAATGATAATCTGAGCGGGAACTTTTTTTACGTAAATTGTGTTACACTGAATGTAATTAATGAGACAGGACGAGAAACTTTCATCGATATGATATAAATGATTGGCCAGTGAGTGGGTGTCATTATAGTTATTGTGGGCAGCACACAGTATTGTTTATATAGAAAGTTATATGAACATCAGGAGCCCACGAATGAGTGAGTATAAAATGTATGTGGAAAGTGTTTTATATATAATAATTCCTGTATTTAATATTTAAAATGTGAACCTTGTAGTATAAAATCATGTGTAAATTAATTTAACACTCTTTAGTAATAATTTAATTTTAGCCTTCATATATAGCTATATAGCTGGCTATATATATATAGTAGATATATATATATATATATATATATATATTATATATATATATATATACTATATCTATATATATATAATATATATATATATAATATATATATATTATATATTATATATATATATATTAAAATTACTGTAAGATAATGATTATTTAAATTTCTAAGTATGTAAATATATTTAATGTTGAAAGCTTTTTTACTTCTTAATAAATATTTTACAGTACTTAAGAGTTTAAATAAACGAGTCCCAGGTTCAGGATATGAAAAAACATGTTTTACATACCGTTAAACCCAAAAAAGCGATATAAAATAATTCTCGACCAATAACATACGAGGTCATATAGAGTAAGAGCGGCAATGATGAACTCGGAAAGGCGCGTGAGGTACTCGATGATTTAATCTATGAGCGTGCAACGAGGCCAGTTTTAACGAAGGGGGTTTAAGTTTGACTGCGGGACAAGAGTAAACATTATATTGTGAGAATAAAGGTAGGAGGCAGACATTTCACTCAGTTACTTGGTGAGCGACCGCCATTAAAGGATCTTACGCGATCCAGCATGTTTCAGTTTGACCAATATATTTATAAAATAATATACATTGATTCTCGATTCTTGTTTATACTGGAATTACCTTTGACCTGGTATTAGGCTTAATCATGCCCTGGGATACAAAAAGGCTTATCCTAAATTTTGGCCTAAATTTAGGCCTAACGTAGTTATTGCACTACATTTTACAGAAAAAGGTCAGTTGAAATATATTTTGACCCTGGAATTAGGTCTAAATCGCCCCGGGATACAAAAAGGATTATCCGAAATTTAGGCTTAAAGTAGTTATTTCAACACATATTACAGAGAGAGGGTCAGTTTCGTTTCTGTAAGGAGTGCGGGTTGTTGTGTTTTCTCGCGATGGATTGTCAATGTACATAGTAATATATTATAAATAAAGAAATCCGAATTATTTAAAAAACTTTGAAATAATTTTTAGTTAAACATCGAGCGAATAATATAATGTAAGTGAATAAATTGTTATTTTTAATAAGTGTTTAGAAAGATTTAATAAAATACATGTTATGGTAGCAGAGAAGAACTTATTTTGGTATTTTTATACTTATTACGGCTAAAGATGATGTGAAGCAGTAAGTCAATAGAACATAACGTGGACATAGCTTGGTGTAGAGGGTGCTAGGGGCTTGCTGTACTGATTTACTGATTTATTGCTTTAAGGTACGTAAAATATATGTTTTTTAATAAAAATTTCATAAAATTTTTTAGTAAAGTTATTTTAAAACTTGAAAGTATAAAATTTATTAACAAAAAGTATTAAACAGTATATATATAATTTCTCTCTTTTCACATTAGATTTATATATTCTCTCACAAGTAGGGTGTCTATTGTACTTTGTAGGTAGACAGTTTATTGACTTAGACGAAATTATGTTATAAGAACCGTGATGATGGGACAGGTGGAGTAGCTAACGTCTACCAGCTGAATGAGATTGAATTAAGGGTTCGCAATGAATGTAAATAGGTTTTATTACACGGTGGTAGCGTGTTTAGTATCAAGTCTACTGGATTAGGAGAGGGAGGTGGTGTGGGATATATAACGGGTTATAGCATGTTTCGGTAAGAACATAAATCTGGCGTAGGGGTGGAGGGAGAGCTACACTCTCTGTCGGCCGGTTAGAGTCGCACGCTCGCTCACAGGAATTTAGACATTAGTGGTGGTGGTGATGTTCTAGATGGGACTGTGGTGTGTGGGTTTGACGTTGAGCTTGTTGTTTATAGGCTAGTAGAATGTAAGAAGTGTCTACGTGGGTAATGTAGTGTCAATAGTGAATGTGTGTAATAAGTGTCATAGTGAATGTGTGTGTGTGAGTGTGTAAGTGTGTAAGTGTGTGTATAAGTGTAAATGTAAGTGTCTATGGGTAATATGTAGTGTCATAGTGAATGTGTGCATAAGTGTCATAGTGTGTGTGTGTGTGTGTTGTGGTGTGTGTGTGTGTGTGTGTGTGTGTGTGTATTTGTTGTTCTAAATAATAATAATAGCACGAAGTAAATAACACTAAGTATATATAAATAAAAAAATAAAATAATAAAATATAAAAATAATAAAAATAATAATTAATAATAAATAAAATTAATAAAATAAATAAAGTATTAAAAACAAAATTAAAGAACATAAATGTTAATAAAATTATAATGAGTTAAACAGTAAAACATATGAGTTTAAAGCAGTAAGCAGAAAGTTAAAGCAGTAAGCAGAAAGTTAAAGCAGTAAACAGAAAGTTAAAGCAGTAAGGCAGTAAAACAAAAGCATACTATTCCCCTTGTTGCTATATAGTTAACACCTCTATTGATTTACTGATTACTACTTTAGGGTCTGTAAAGTAAAGCTGAAAGTTAAAGCAGTAAAGCAGAAAGTTAAGCAAGTAAAGCAGAAGGTTAAGCAGTAAAGCATTAAAACAAAAGCATACTAATTCCTTAGGTGTTAGGTAACACCATCTATTGATTTACTGATTTACTGCTTTAAGGTCTGTAATGTTATGTGAAGTTTAAAAAAGCAGTAAAGCAGAAAGTTAAAGCCGTAAAGCAGAAAGTTAAAGCAGTAAAGCAGTAAAACAAAAAGCCATACTAATCCCCTTGGTGTTAGGTAACACATCTATTGATTGACTGATTTACTGCTTTAAGGTATGTCATGTTAATAAATATGTGAGTTTTAGAGCAGTTAAACATATGAGGTTAAAGCAGTAATAACATGAGTAAAAGCAGAAACAGTAAAACAAAGCATACTAATCCCTTTGTTGTTTAGGTAACACCTCTATTGATTTACTGATTTACTGCTTTAAGGTATGTAAAGTTTATGTTTTTAATAAAAATTTCGTACAATGGTAGTAAAATAAAATGATGTTTATATTTCAGACACTCTGGATTTTTTTCTTTCTTTATCATACATTTTAAAAGATTTATAATTAAAAGGGTATTAGTAAAAAGTATTAAGGTAAATAATGTTAATAATATATGTGTTAAAATAATAGGGCTGTAATGAGTTACAGTTTTTAGGTTCGCGAAAATGTTTTAATAAAAATGTTTAAGTATGAAATAAAATGAATGACTTATAGTATATATATTTTTCATTCGCGCGGGAATATTGCGCCTGCGGGGCGCACGCGGCGCGCGGGAACGCGGAAATATTGCGCCTGCGGGCGCACGCCGGCGGGCGGGAACGCGACGGCGGGGACGCGGCGGGTTCGCACCCTGCGGGTGCGAGGCTGGCATCCTTTGCGGGTGGGGCTCATGCTGGCTGGTGGTTAGCTTGTGAACTAGGGGTGAAGACATTAATATTAAACTCTGTTTTCTTTGATGTAGGGTAGAAGATGAGCCATCAGATGATTTCTCAAAGATGATCATCAAATATAGATGGTATCAAAAGAGACCGTCATCAAAGATGAGTCTCAAAGATGAAACTTAAAAGTTGAGGCATCAAGCTGAAGGCCATTAATCTGAGGCATCAAAAGTGAGGCATCAAAGTTGAGGGCCAAAGTTTGGAGGCATAAATATCAGGTGTGAAGTGTAAGTGTAGTGTATCTGGTGTGTGGGTGTGAGTGTAAGTGTATAGGGTTTAATGTAAGTGTCTATGGAGAGTGAAAGTGCTTATAAGTGTCATAGTGTGTAAAGTGTCCCATAGTGGGAATGTGTGTAATATATATAATGATATTATTTAGGTAAGTAATATAGATATATATATAATAGGTATAAGTGATAGAAAGACTAACTCCATAGTAGGAAGCATCCTAAGCAGGTTGTAATATACACCAATCGATTCTCCGTACCTTATAACCTAGGGTAGACACCCATATTATGGCTATTCTAGGCTCAGGGGAGGCTAGAAAAGGCTGGAAAAAAGTGGCACTCCAGTTGATACTATGGTGGGCACTCACTTGGCACGATGTGGCACTCACTTGGCACCATTGGCACTCACTTTGGCACTAACTTGGGCAACTTATTGGCAC